>BJBW01002675.1:18769-92143 GCA_004320125.1 Scolopax mira | reverse complement strand
AGGGATTCTGCCCCTTTGCTCTGCTCTGGTGAGACCTCACCTGGAGCACTGGGTGCAGGGCTGGAGCCCTCAATAGAAGAAGGACATGGACCTGATGGAGCAGGTCCAGAGGAGGGCCACAAAAATGATTAGGGGGTTGGAGCCCCTCTGCTCCAAGGACAGGCTGAGGGAGCTGGGGTTGTTCAGCCTGGAGAAGAGGAGGCTCCAGGGAGACCTAAGAGCAGTCTCCCAGTACCTGAGGGGGCCTACAGGAAGGCTGGGGAGGGTCTGTTTCCAAAGGTGACAGGACGAGGGACAATGGGTTTAAACTGCAGAAAAACAGATTTAGATTGGAGATTAGGAATCAGTTCTTTCCAATGAGGGTGGTGGAACACTGGAACAGGTTGCCCAGAGAGGTGGTTGAGGCCCCTTCCCTGGAGACATTTAAGGGGAGGCTCGACGAGGCCCTGGGCAACCTGGTCTAGTTGGGGGTGGCCCTGCTGACTGCGGGGAGGGGGGGGTCGGACTAGATGGCCTTTGGAGGTCCCTCCTGGCCCAGATGATTCTATGATTCCTCTAATCAGATTTGTATCTCAACAGATCCTGATGCTAAGCACATGAGCCCCTCAGCAAGGCAAAGCTTTGCCCAACGTGACTGATCAGCTATTGCTGCCGACCGATGTGATTTACCAGAATTCTCCAGTGTATTTGGGCTTAGAGAAGTCGTTCTTCCTTATCAACATTTTCCCATTATTCTCTTCTACACGTATACACACAAAAGTTAACCCTAGGTAGTAACAGAAGCAACAAATCTTGCTCCTAATGAGACCACTGCAACCCCATATAAATCAATCCAATTGCATGAAGCAAGAGCAGAACATTTAGTGCCGTTTAGCTGCAAGACATGGACTGAAAATAAATATGCAAAGACAAGCTGATGCTTCGCAGATTAAAAAGAAAATAAAAAATCAGTAGGTGCTACTTTCCTGAAAGACCTCTAAAAGCCTTTGAGGCCAGGTCTTCTCAGATATACATGAGTGCAGGCACAAGAAGATGAGCAGAACATCTCAAATTTTTCCAGGGGAGGATCTACCCCTGTGTACTTACTCTCTGTTCGTGGCAGGTGTCCTGAGCTGGTGTGTGGATGGGAAGCTCAGCATCAGTCCCTCTGGGCACTCACTTCTACAGCGCTTAAAGCCAAGTCTCAGCAACAGCAAATTTGAGCTCCCCTGTCTTTCTTCTGTTGTCAGGCTCTGTTTCAGCAGGAAACCTCAGGACGAGCTACAGCTGTCTCTCTTTGAAGATAATGGGGTAATCACACATTTAAAGTTAGATGTCTCTCCCTCTTGGTAAAAAGGGTCCTTAATACCTCCAAGTTTAAAGGAAGATCTTGCAATATTTCTATTCATCATCATGCAAAGGGCAGAAGTTGCAGATTTAAGAGTGGAAGGTAATTTCCCCTTCTGTGCTCAGCAACAAAGAGAAGTGCCGTAGGCTGTCCAACAGCCAATCCATTTTGGTACTTCACTGACAAGGTTAAAACAGTCAGAAATATATTGTGCCACCCTTGGAACAAAGCTTTTTTGCTCATATGTATCTAATTTCTACTGAGATGATGGTTAAGGAAAAGCATTTGATGATCTGAGTTTGTAACAGGTGGCAGAGTTACCAGGTGGGAAGCAGAAGAAATTCAAACATGGGTTAACTTGCTCTTCACCAAGCATTTAATCTCCAGAGAAACGAACACATTCAACAAATCAAAGTGAACCTGACAGCACAGGAACAGAGCTGGGGGGTGGTGCGTTGCCCCTGGGGTGCATTCAGGAGAGAAAGGGGGACTAAGGGGATGTCACAGGCTGGAGACAAACTACCCTGAGACCGCTCCGCTCTCCTCTGTAAATCCTGGGTGCTCAACTGGCCAGAAATGAGATGCAGTCCATCTAGTCAACTCCAAAAGCACAACCCAGATAGTTACTCTAGTTCTGCCCTTCCCGGGCTGCCTGCAGAGCTGACACTGTCTGCAGCTCACTCTGTGGCATGGTGTGATGGTACCCAGCATCTGACTGAATCCAGGTGGGGGGGCTGAGATAAACTATGAAGGAAACCCAATGTCTAAATCAGCATATGAAAAGAAACAAGCAGAAATCAACAGATTAGTCTACACTACAGTGTTTCTGCTCAAAAACAGGAAAGACTGCTGCAAACTTAGACCCAAGGTAAGGGAAAAAACTCTTAGGAAAGCAGAGGGGCTCAGGAACATCACCTTGCGGGGGCCCTGCCACTCGATAAGGAAAACATGCATCAGGTTTTGGGGGGGCCCTGCCAGCACCGTGCCACCTGCATCCAGCTGGCTGGAGCATCCACTCTGCAATGCTCCTGCGGCCACCCAGCACTTTAAACTTGAGGCTCATCTACCATGAGCAACCCCCTCACACGCTGGGACCTTCCGCTGAGCCAGCCCCCAGGGTGCCAGCATCATCACCCTGAGCAGCAGGTACCACCAACTGCGTTGGGACAAGCTGCAACCTGTCCCGGTCCCCGGCTAAACCCGTGCCCAGGCCATCCCGCAGGCACTGCCATGGCACAGGGGCAGGCTGGGGGTGGCACGAGTTTGTGCTGGAAACATTCCATCCCAACTCCAATCTCCAATCTCCAACCCATTGGAGAAAACAACGCCCAAAATCCCAGGGATTTCTGACCCCTGTGGGGGGAACCTGGCTCGCACGCCTGGGCACACCTTGCATATTCAGCCAATCTTTTGCGTTGCATCATTTAGTCTTCCCAAAACCACAACATGTTGAACCAAGGTTATTTTTTTCCCCCACTGCCCCTCCAAAGATTAAATAATGGTAGCAGCGGAAATGGATGGGGTCAAAGCTGAAAATGTGGTGTTTTGGTAAAACCTTTTGAAAAACTCATCCAAAACAGCAGCCTAGGTATAGTCCAAAATGCTGGCTCCCCTTTTTGGCTGTTTGTAGTAATTAGCCCATACAGGGGCAGTGCCCCTGCAGAGCCCTGACCCCGGTTGCAACTCTCCTTGGTGAAACAAGGCGCAGCACTGGGATGGGGAGGAAGGTGCAAGGGACCCTGGTGAATGAATATTGATCCTGCAAATGCTGCTGAAGCTCCAGGGGGACAAGAAGAGATTTTACCAGAAGAGTTTTTACCCCTCAGACAGACTCCGGATCGGGACAGATCCCAGGGCAAAGCAGAGTATGGCTGGTGCTGCCGTTGCCTTGGGGAATTTCCCACCTTAAGCTACTCTGGGGAGGTGGGAATCACATTAGATGGGGGAATGCTCAGGATCACCCCAAGAAATCCTGCCTGAGAGGAGACATAGCCCACTCCACACCTATTTGAGCTCACTGCCCTAAGCCTAGGCACACCATAGGCCTAGGATGGGCAGCACCGATGTATCCCAAATATCCTCCATCCACACTGCAGTCAGATCCACCCCAGTGTCTCCAGGACCCCCAAGCTGGGAACAACTGGGGGCTGCCTCCTCGACTTCCAGACTGACGTTGCATCTATGAGCACAGTTCAAGAGTGGGGCGGAAAAACTATATGCAGAACCAGCATTGGCAACACCGAATTTGTGTGAGTCTTGGTTGAAATTCAGGAGGTCCACACCAACAGGTTTTGCTGGTGGCTGAGACAGAACCCACCCACCCCCCCTCCCCCCCAGCATTTTTAGATGACTTTGTGATAGTTATCTTCCCTTTCTACTATTTGCTTTACACTTGAAAAAAAAATGTTATCTCAGGAGTCCTTTGAACATTAAAATTTATGCCGTGCATGCTACTTTCTTCAAATATTTTAAAATATTCAAACGTAAGGACCTTGGCTCAGTGCCCAGGGTCCTGTCTTTTTGGATAAAAGTTTCAGATAACTGACACTTCCAATTACCATTTCTCCCTGAAGAGGTCATCTCTACTTCGGCTCCAGAGCAGAGCAGGGGAAGTACAGGAGGTCCCTGAATTTCGCAAAAGGTTAAAAAATCCGCATGGTTGCTAATTAAAGCCAACGCACTTTGTGTCTGACCCAGTTCTGTCTTCCTTTCAGGAGGTTTTACCTGAGTATCTTCAAACCATTTAAAATTTAAAACGGTTAATAATGCATCCGAGCCAAACGTTACCCAGAGGCTCTCTACGTGGGGAATCTCAGTTTTGCACAAGGATGGCATCATTCCTTGTTACTGGGATTCCCAGATTTTTTATGCCACTTATGGATGCCCCAAGCCTCTTTTGGCTGATTTCTGTAAATGTTGAATAGCGTGCCAGCCAAATCAGGGCCAGGAGTTGGCTGAACTTCTCATCTGGTCCCCAACACACCCGTCTTCACGCTCAGCTTCTCCCAAGAAAAACCTTTATGTATTCCTACAATCTCTGCTCTTGACATCCCCTCCTGAGGTTTGATTTCCTGAGATAAACAGCGGGACATTGCTGAGCTCAGGAACTGGGGCTTAGAAATTAATTTTTTTTATTAGGTTTTTTTTTTTTTTGCTTTTCATATCAGAGGAACTATTTTTTCAGGAAAGTTTCATTTTACTATATTTTTTACTTGACTGCCACTTAGTGGCAATGAAGGGTAATAGCTGGGGGAGGTGTGCCACCAAACCCACTGCCCTGCGAATCCCTCTCTATTTCAGGAACTCTTCCCAGGGGAGTGGGACAGGTTGCTTGCTAAATAATTTGGTTTTTACTCAACGCATTTTCCACAGGTAATGAAGAAGCTTACAAAAAAATCACATCTCCTTTGGGAAAAGCAGTAAAAACCTCAAGATTGTTAAAGCATCCGTCTCCATTGTGCCTTTCATTCATTAGAAGGTGTTCACCAGAACACACCTAGAAGGGACTTTGAGGGGCCAGGGCTGGAAGGGCTGTAATGTCCATCATTATGTCCCCCCTCCCCAGCAAGGCAGATACAGCATCACAGGTGGGTCTGCTGCTGTTGCACCCCAGGAGAAGGGTCTTTCTTCTGTGGGGAGATGAGATAAATACATACATGTTTCTTGCTGAAAAAGCAAATTTCTGGAAAGCAAAGTGAGCTGTTTCAGATACCTCCAGCACCATATCTCATGGGAATTCCCAGCACAAGAGGAAGACACGTCCAAGATCCCACCTACCCACAGTGTGGCGGCTGCTCTTCCGAAGCAAAACAGTTGGGTTCTCAAGCTTCTGGTGAAATGTCAACATTTTCTGCAGAAACAGTGAAAATAAATCTTGGCATTGTGATTTTACAGGGGGCAACAAAAGCAACATACACAATTATCACACCAGGGATGAATTATAAAAAATCAAGGGGGATTTTTCAAGAGAGGGAGCTTGAACATTTTCTGTGGACATTCTCTAAGCAAAGTCCAGCGTCCCTGAGATGCAGCAAATTTAATTTCTATCTCCATAATTGCACTGGGGATGTCAAACCCAACATTTTTTTTTTATATTCTCCATGGAGATGGAACAGAAGGGGCTGAAATTAGAGTGCATTGTAGCCTTCACATTGCAAACACTTTAAGTTTCTCTTTTTTCTTTTCTTTGATAACCTGCATTAATGTCGAGATGAATTTCTTGTTGTGAAACAGAGGTAAGTCCTTGCAACCAGACCTGAACTCAGTGGCAGTCAAATTATCTAATTTTTAAAAAGAAAAAAAAAAAATCCAGCCAAGCTAAAAAAAAAAAAAAAGAATGGTAATATTCAAACCTCGTGCAAGCCCTCAATTTCACCTCTCGCTCTCATCACAGCTGCTGCAGAAGCACAGACTTGCAAAGTCACCTGAAGGGCTGTCCTGCTGCCGGCGAGAGCGCTGCTCCCTGGCATCCCGGGGCGCCCTCCCGGCACCCACCCAAGCACTGGCAGTGGCCCTGCACAGGGGGTGGCGAGAGGTATTGCCCTTTGCTCTCGCACCCAGCGGGTAAGGGATGCTACAGCTCCATTTCCTCACCATTTCGGAACTCCGCTGGGAGTCACACTGGGACCAGTTTGCAGCTCCGCTTTGCCCTGCATGGCTTAAAATGCCATTCTGGGGAGGACTGGAGGAGGTGCACTCTGGACCTCCAGATCCCGCTCTCAGTGGGCATGGGGACCCCTCGTCTTGCCCATGGGGAGCACAGCAGCACCCTGACACAACGAGCTCAGAAATAGGTCAAAAGAAACCTCTTTTTTTTGCACTGTGGGTTTCTTTGTTATGAATTTTAACAGTACCTCAGATTAGTTCCTCTGCTGAGAGCCGTTTGCATCCCATCTGAACAGCTCTACCTGTGCTGGCATTAAGATGAAATGTTTACTTTTCATACGCCTGCACTTTAAGCTGTGCTGCGGGAATCCAGCTTTTCAAAGCTTGAGCTTGCCTCGGCATTTAGATCCCTTTTCATCCGCTTTATCAATTGCCTCCCCCAGGAAACATCTTGCCAACGTTGCAGACGGTTAGAGGCTCAGGAGCACGTGCCAGGAGGGCTCTGCCGTGGGTATGGCCCCAACAAACACACCAGGTCACTTCGGCTGTTGCCATTTCTATCTAAGGGGAAACCACCCCAGGGGCAGGGAGATCCTCAAGATCAACCTGCAGGATCTGATCTCCTGCCCCACACACAGCTGACTCTCAGTGTTCCTCCCCGTGAGGCAACACTTAGTGCATCTCAAAAAACCCTGTCTCACCTGATACTGGTTTTCAGACAGCTCATATCCATCCCGGGGGCTGGGGCTGTTTGTAGCATGGCAAAGCTGGGAGCAAAGCTGGGCTCCAGGCTGTGCTTGGGGCTCTGGTAGACATTTCCCTTCTGACTCTTGAAATAGCACAGAACATCTAGCAAAGTGATTCACTGATAAAGCATGGGGAAAAAAGAAGGGAAAAGAAAAAAAAGCCTTCCCCAACTGACTACTGGACTCATTTCCAATGTACTTTACTCACCAACATCCTTTACTGACTTTGAACTGTAAGAAGGACTCAGATGGGGTGTCTTGGCTGGTACAGATGGACACACCTTCACAGCCAGCTAGACCTATGAGAAACCAAGTCAACTTGAATGGTTTTGCTAATGATTACATGTATTTTATTTGGTCTAGGAAGAGCCATGCCTACCAGGCAGCAGGACCAGGTAGCATTTAGTTTCCTCCTTGACAAGAAAGAGATGATTACAGTAGCACGAAATCAAGAGACATAAATCCATACAGCAAAAACAAATCACCCAAATGGGATGAAACATGAGAAAGTTGTCTTAATGGAGATCCAAACTCACAACATTTAAGGCACTCTTGGGGTTCTTGGGGGGTCTCTTGGTCTAAAGATAGTCAGTTTTCTTGGGGAAGATCCTTTGAAACATCCACAGCTCCTGGTGATTTTTGCTTGCCACTACACAGCGAGGGGCAGAAGCAACGGGACCCCCTGGGAATGCGCTTGCAATGCCTGTTTCATGCTCCCAATGCAAAGTTCAAGGCACTTTGTAGGTGGGAGAGATTCCCCTCACTGGCATCCTGGAGTGATGGGCTCAGCAGGACGGCACTCTTCCCTTTGAGATAATATTTTAGGGGAAATGGGATAAATGCATTTTTGTAGAAAGGGCAGCGTTCAAATTCCACCGTGCTAGCCCTGCCTTGCCCAGGGCACGTAATTTTTTTGACAGGTGAATAAAATATCATTAGTTTCTCCACTGTCATCAATCATCAAAGTGAAGGCTGGGTGAGTAACCTCTCCAGACAGTCCTGGGGCTGCATTAGCCCCTGGTTTCTAAAGAAGCAGAGAGGGGCCGAGCAGGGAGGCTCCCTTTCTATCCAAATGCACGGGAGGCAGACAGCTAAAACCTTTCCCGACTTTGACTTTTTTCCCCAAAGTGTTAGAAGCTGACAACAGCATAGAAATGGAGATTTCACGTTGTCACTCCAGCCTTGCCCAGCCATTTGTGGCCAGGTAGCCCAAGCTGGGCTCTATATTGTGTTGGGGCATTGCTGAGAGCGGAGGCATAAGTTAAGGAGAGAGAATGACAAATCTGAAGCTTTTGTCTAAAGGTCACACACTTGATGCTTCTTTCGCATTTGTGTGAGTCAATTTACTTCTAAAAAAAAAAGAAAAAATCTTCACAACAAAGAAAAATGAACAGAAATCTGTCCCCGAGACTGCCGTGGCCGTGAACTTCCAAAGCTATTGTGATTTCAATAGAAGAATAGAAGACACTGCCATCGAAAATGCCATTGATATTGTAACAGATCATTGCCTAAATAGACCATAACAGCCCCGTTTCAATGGTTACCGAGAGACGCGTTAACCCCTTCCCGTCTGAGTGCCTGCACAATCTCTGCGTGACACATCAAAGGAGACACACCAGATAGTATGAATTTCACACCCTTTTTCTGCCTCTGTCAGCTCCTCTGAGCTTCCCCGTCCCTTTCCTTTTCCACACCGCATCAGAGCCAGCCGCAAGGGCAAATCCCTTTAAAGACAGGCAGAAAAACTGGGGTTAGAGCATTGTCTCCCCCCCCCCCCCCGGCCTGCTCCCCAAACCACCCAGGAGAAGGGAGAGCCTTCCCCAAAGGTCTCCAGCTCAGCGGCTGTTAAAGTACCAACACTTTAAAAAAAAAAAGCAACCAACCAACCAAACGAAAAAGGGTATATATACTTTTTATATATTTTAATTCTCAGTAGACAAAGCCCCAAACCTTTCCAATGCTGAAAGGGCTTTTGAGGAAAGATAAATAAATAAATAGACCCAGAAAACAACAATATTTTTTTGAACTATGACTTCTCTTCAAGTCCCAGGGAGGCTATTGCATTAGAACTCCATTGGCTCCTCTTTGAGACTCCTCAATTAGCTTGGTCTTAAACACGTTGCCATGTCCCACTGCTGGGATGTCCTGAAATATTAAGCTAAGCATCTTCCAAAATGCATCATGTCTCCCTGTCACCTTGATTTACAGATACTAGGGTTTCTTTGGGAAAAAAAAAAAAGGACTATTCCCATAATGCCCCACATTAACTGAATCTCTACCCTTTAATTCTTTACTAATTGAGTCTGGGACCACATTTGCCATTATTTAATGCAGGACAGGTGCCAGGCTAAGTGGCACTGGCTAGGCAGAACATCCTCCTGCCTTTCCTGACCCGTGCTCTGGGCAAACACTGCTCTGGATTTTTGACACACTTTCATTTCTTCTCAGGCATGTATGCATAGGTGTTACCTACAGGAGCATATGCATAAATATGAATACAAAGAAAGCATGCAGAACCCCCTATTTTCCCCTCTTACTCAGTTGTTCGCCTTGAATTATTCCAGGATGGTTTTGGTGTTTTGGCTTTGGGGTTTTTTTCTATTAAAAGCTACCCTGTATTCTCTGTCTATTTGCTGTTCAATGAGTTTAAAAGCTTCTTGCTACAGTCCTGCAGTCTCTTCTCCAGTAGAAAGCGAGTAAGACAAGTACAAGAAGCTCCCCAGCTCTCCACAGGGCAAAAGCAGCTCATTCCAAGCTGGGGTGCTACCTGCTCCCAAGTGGTAGCCCACCGTCACAGTTCCAAACCCCTGCTCAGCAATTTGCCACCTGAAAGCACCAAGGGGACACCACCTGCACAGGTACAGGGGCCTTTCGTGGGGCTTCCAGCTATTACCAGACACCTTTGAATTCAGAAATAATTTCAAAAGCTAAATACAGTTTTTGGGTGAGACCAGCAGGCAATGGAGATCCTAGAGAGGACACCCCTTCGACTGGAGGTTCATTAATCCTACTGAAAGGATGAAGGGTTCATTAATCCTGCACAACCCAGGCTCCTCAGGGCCTCTTGGGGAGTTCCTTTTGACACCCCAGGGAGAAAGTCACCCTGTGTGGAGCCTTGAAGGCCCCAGGCATGTCCCCCAAAGGAGTTGCCAAGGCATCAAAGCTTCCAAAGATGCTTTGGGAGGTGCCATGGGGGCAGCAAGGATTGTCTGGGTGCCTGGCATGGACAAACACAGCACGGAGACAAGCAGAGATGCTCTGGGCACCTGGCGTGGATGTGTGCGGCACCCACACTTCAGACCACTTCATTGCTAGGTCTGAGCAAGGGCAAGAAGACACCAACTAGAGCATGATCTGCTGCCATTTCATTGTAGTCCCATTATTTATGAGCCTTAACTACTTTTACTTTTACGGAAGATTCAGAGGGAAATACCCATAGCAGCCTCCCCTCTCTGCAAATAAAAAGGCAACTGATTCAGAGTGTTGCCACAAAATGACACCTATAACCCCCTGTCCTGTTTCATAGAGGCCTTTGGGAGAACCCAGTACAATGAGAAATAAAACTACACTTTGCAGGGCTTCAGTGGCAATTTCCTCCCCATATGTTTCTCAAGGCACTCTCTTAATTTAGTTTGCCTATAATGAATTCTGTCATTCTTCCAAACATCCATTCTCATGACCCAGTCTTATAGCATATCACCACCAAGTATCTTTTTTTGGCCATACAATCTCCCCAGGGAACTGAAAATTGTCTCCGTCTGCAGCACAACTATGCTGGGGAGCAGCCTGGAAAACAGATCCGAGATTATTCCTTTCTGTGTCAGTCATTTAAGCCCCTTTGTGTTAAAGTTGACATTTGTCTCGATGCTGTCTCAATAGGCCCCGCTGGCTGGGTTTCATTCAGGGATTTGAGGCGGGGGGGGGGGGGGGGGGGGGGGGGGGGGGGGGGGGGGGGGGGGAGAACTTGCCTCTTGTTTTACTTTCAGGCCATTATTGTGCCAAAGCGTGAAGGGAGGGAGCTGAATAACCACAAACAGGTGAGGCGGGGAGAGGCTTTCTGTCTCCGCTCTCAGCTTGCCAGAGCTGAGCTCTTTGGATGCCTTTCAAAGGCAGGAGAGGCCAAGAGCAATAATCCCCGCGGTGGGAGCCGGCAGGAAGGAGGGGTATCTGGTGTTGGCCAGAGATGTCCCAGCGCAGGGGAAGCGCATTCCCGCCCGGTGACATCGCGGTGAGCAGGGACGGCCTCGGCGGGGCCAGAAACACAGAATTTGAAAAAAGTCCAAGCTCCACACCCACCTTGACTGGAGCTGCAGAGAAGCGGGGCGGCGAGGGGTGCTTTGTAAGTCTCGCCACGTGAAAGGGCTGCTAAGAGTAAGGGGGCTCCTCGTTACCCACCGCTGCCTCTGCCTGTCCCCAATAGCAATCTGTAGGTGTCAGGCACAGACTTTTCAGCAAGCCACAACCATTTTTCTTCCCTCCTGCTCCTCCCTACCCCTTGATTTCATTTCATCAGCTCTTGCAAAAAGAGATGTTATTTTCACCTGACCTTGACGTGACTGCAGGCTGGCAGCGGGTGGGTGCCACCGGGAAGCACAGGGAGCATCTTCCGCGCAGAGATCAGCCAGGGAGCTGCTGCCTCGTGCCTACTCATGGCCTTGCCTTCACCGTGCAGTGCTTTCATAGGCTTTGGTCTTCAGAACCAAGCCAAGAAGGCAGCATTTTTCTGAGGCATCTCAAAAGTGCTCTCTCCAAACCAGAATCAGAATCTCTCAGAGGTCCATAGGAGCAGAAAAAACACATCCATGCTCTTGGAGGCAAACAGTTTTTCTCCCTCCGGTTCCATTGACCCTTGAATTTCTGTGAAGGCTCCAGGGAGAAGGTTTGGCTCCTGTTCAGGGGTCTCCAAGGGGAAAACTCTCCAAGCCACGACAAAGCATGCAGTTAAGCACTCCCCCCACTTTGGAGAGGCACAATTGGGCACCTGAAGTACCACTCCAGCAACCTCTGCATCCCTACCCCAGACGGTGTCCTGGCTCTGTCCCAGCCCACGCTTGCTCACTTCAGGGTCCTCATCCTGGGGGAGTGTGAGATGTGACACCAGAATCTCTCTGTAAAGTGAGAGGGGAACAAGACTGTGTGGTTTGGTAGCATCAGGCTTTAGCCCTGGCGATTGTGTGAGCTAATCAGCAGTATTACACGCATGTCTCTCGTGCGACTTGAGACATCTCACCCCAAAAGCAACTCTAACAAGGGATTAAGGAAGAGGCTGGGGAAGTTGAAAACACTCCACTGTGAACTTGCTTCAAGATGTTTACAGTCAGCTCCTGTTCAGAAAAAAGGTTCCTTTGTCTGTGCTTTTCCTCAAGAGCCCGAGCGTGCTGCTGAACGGCCAACGCCACTCACGCCAAACAGCCTCCCAAAGAGAAAAGCCACCAGCAGGAACATGGTACCTCAGGCTGAACCCGCATGAGGTCGAGGACAAAGCACCTCTACACGTCTTATTCTCTCATGGGGAAAGTCCTGGTTTAATTCATACAGAGGGATGGGCAGGCAGGATCCCTCGGAGGCAGCAACTCCCCCCCTACTCCCTCCCAAGAGCTCTGTGCAATGGAAGTAAGGCCATTCCCTTTCCCATTCCAGGCACCACAGTCACCGATTAGGGTATGGGAGGGGATATCCCTGATGAGGCTCAAAGGCATTGCCCATCCCCAACCCAAAAATTTAAGTATTACCTAAAGAAGAATTAATATCCAGGACTTCACTGAAAAGGGCAACATTTTCAAAAAAGAAGGAGCAAAATATCAACAAAGAGTGTTCACATCCTGGTGATACAATGCAGCTTCCCCGTAGGAAGAGTATGGGAAAATGAAACCTGTCCATTTGGTCCGAGCAGATAACCCAAGCAGCCCAGTACCTACACTGGCCCTCGCAGGTCCTTGAGGAGAATCCAGTGTCTTCACTCAGCACGGCTCCTGGTTACACCATGGAGCCCGAGCCTTTGGGAGCAGCTCTTCCTCAGCTCCTTTTGTCTTCTCTTTTTGAAGCTTAAGCTGTCTGGGACAGAGCACCCCCAGCACCCCAAACACCGGCACTTGCTGTGTGGTTGCACTGTGTGTCCATCCTATCCGCCAGCACAGAAGAACATCAGCTGGGACCTCCCCACCACAATCACAATGGGCCTGAAAATGTTTGTGGTTTCTCTTCTCAGGGCCCAGTTTGGACCGATGCGTGAAAGAAAAGATTTCCCAGCACACGTGAGCTGGCAGAGCTGGCTTGTAATCAGCCAGGACAGATGGGAGCACACGATGCCTTGAACCCAATCAAGAAAACATCCCAGGAATGCCTGTTAATGCAAACCTTCACAGGGGTAAAACGGTCATTCAGATCAGAGTAGGATGATTGATTCCAACCTAAGAGAAAAAAGCACAAATCAAACTGATTCCTATCCAGGGACAGAAGAAAACAACTGGTTTGATCTGAGGCAAGGCTTGACAGCTGATGAATTCAAAATTTTTCAGCTTCCAAGATAAACTAATACAATGGCACTCTGGATTCATTGGCACTGAGGAAAGCTGTACGAATAAGTGCCATTTGGGTATTTTGCAACACCAACTGAAGGTTTACACTCAAACTATCATGGGCATCACTTTCCTCCCAGGAAGCATACTTTGCTTCCCTGCTTTCCCTGTGAAATCACATTTACTCCCAGGTGTGTCACTAATAGAGTTGTCCTTTCGGGAGGACCCACGCGGCAGCACCGGTTCGTGTAAGAGGTCACCTCCTCTTAAAATTTCCCTCCGATGCAGAATTATAATCTCACGTGTCACTATGCATCTTGGTTTATAAAACAGGCATGCAACACATCTAGAAGAAAAATTGCACCTGTCAAATGCCCTACCCCATGAAATAAACCTGTGCAATTTCACTTTTCACCTAGTAAATACCCAAGCGCTCTCCAGAGCGGCCCCTTCCAGTATTCAAATCTGTTTCCATTAATATTAGAAGTTAGGAGGGTTTGGGAGAACAGGAAGGAATTGATTAAAAGCAGATGGTATTCATTATCTTGCTAATCACAATCCTGCAGGGTTTTTACAAAGAAAAAAGAGAAAGAAAAAGCAACATCAAGAAAAGGTCACGCTAGGACTTTTCAAATAAAACATTAGAAAAATAACACTTCCAAGGATTTACTCCCCTCTCATGAGAAAATCAGCTTGTGTCATATCACAGCTCAGCCATGCTGGGAAAATGCCTTTGTGATACAGACATCATTCTCACATTTTGAGCTGGGACTTGGTTGAACATCTGAAAAAAAAACCCGTTGAAAGGGTCATTACCGTGTTCACCGTCCCACAGCCTCTGGTGGCACTGCTGTACCTCACAGACTTTTTTTTTCCCCTAAAGGGAAGTCACAAATAAACAAATAAAGCAAAAAAACCCAAACAAAACCCAAAACCCAAACAAACAAACAAAAAATCCCAAATAGAAATAAAACAAATAAGCAGTTTATTGGACAGAACCAGCGTAGTGGGAAAACTCAAGGATGGATTATGTTCAAGCTGACTGGCTGGAGTTCACTCAGAACAATTTTCTCGGGAGGATTTTCACTCTTGGTGTCTGATCCTGATCCCATTAAAGGCAACAAAATTGTTGTTATTTTCTGTTCGTAGCACTGGGAGAAGGAGAGATGCCTATAACGAAGGCCTTGGCACTTTTTCACATTATAAAGTCACCAGATTCAAGCGGGCCATATTCAGCTTTTCTTCGGGTGCCATTCACGAGGAGGCAGCTTGGGAAGGAAAAATCCCAGTGGTATTTTTCAACTGCAGGAGCACAGCTTGTCCCCCACCATACTCTCTTCTGCCTTTTCAAAACCTGCCAGCCCTTCACAAAAAACTACCCAGAAACCCCATCATGTGTTAAACCAAACTTGGGGGTCCTCCTGCTCATCACTGCCACGGCCCCTGGGTAGCAGGGGTGGAAGGTATTGGCCCCTTGAGGTAGCAGCAGCCCAAGGTAGGCTCAGAGAAGACAGGGTGTAAAATCCCCTTAGGCTGTGCTCAGCCTCTTGGAATGAGAGGCACTAGGAAACCAACAGCCATTGTCATTCACAATAGACTTTATTCTTTCCCTATAATTTCTTTTTTTTTTTTTTTTAACATAGGAAGCGGTTTTACAACATGCGGCCAAAACGTTCCACGAGCAGACGTGGTGCTACATACATAAGCCAAAAAAGCTATGCACTGCTGAGATTTTGTGGTGTTCGGGATGAGATTCCTAAGCAGCTATTTATATGATAATTTATTTTTGAAACCACAACGACTCAAGACTGCTCCGAAGAGCAGCGGACTCATTGTTAACAGTCTTCCTGTGCCATCTCACAGGGTACTAAATAGCTCCGCGACATCCCAGTCCCAAATATGCCTCAACGTCACTCCTGCTCCCTGCTGGGCAGGTACAGCACACCTGTGCTGATATTTAGGCTTGACCTAAAGTTTTCCTTTAACTTTTCCCAGATTCTCATGCTGTATTTTCTTACTCTCAGGTCAGTCCTTTTCCGAGGCAAGGGTCTTACCTGCAACGCATTTCATTGTCAAGATGGGATGAAGAAGATTGAATTGGAAAGAGAGACAGATTTAGGTCCTGTTCGCAGGCACATGTACAAGAAAAACAAGCAGATTTGTGAACAGTTAAACTTAGGAAATCCAGTTTTCTGCTGCTTTTGCCTCCGAGTTTCCTAAAGGCCACTAGCCAAGGGTGAGACTCACCTGGGGACCTTCTCTCCAGAGGGAACAACTTGAGTCCCCCTCCACCACTCTGGTCCTTGTTTATATGAAACTTTGAAAAGTTTGAACTCTTTGGGATACTGACAGGGCAGTTGCCCATCAGGCAGCTTTTTCTTTCTTTTACTTAAGAACTGTTTTCTTATGAAATGAAGCAAAAACCCAAAGGCTGTTCCTTGGATGCATGAGGAGGCAGCACACTGTATCTTCATGGGGTTGCGGCTGGTCAGGTGAAGCTGCTGCCCATAGATCTTGGGAGGTGGGAGACACCCACACATCTCCGGACCCATGACTCACTGCTCACATCCAGTGCTGGCCCAGCAGCTCATGTAACATCCATCTTTTCAGGCCTGAGCTTTGAGTCCTCCCACCATGGGACAGAAATACAACCAGGGCAAAGCTGGGGTGGCGTGAGGAACACCAAGAAGAAAATGCATGACTACAGCATCTCCTCAAGGAGCTGCTGTTTCCAACATCCCCTTGCAAGAGTCTGCTCCCCAGCCTGGAGGGTTAAAGCCCAACTGTGCCAGCAGCACAGCATTGACAGCTGACCCTCCTCCCGAGCTCTTGGTTGCCCGTTATCTCGCCTGCGAGCCCAGGTCTCTGCGGTACTTGTGAAAGGAAAGCCAGAAAGCATATATTTCTAGTTAGCACTTATTAAATAAAAAGATCCCAGATAAAAGAAAGGAACAGTGGACTAATGCTGACGCCGCAGAAAGATAAACTGCAGCCTGGAGTCCTGGGGCTCTAAGTTATCTGGCTAAATAAAACACCCCACCCCGCATGGCCAGAATGAAGCAGGGTACGTGGTGAGGGTGGGCTGTGCAGTGAGCTCAGCCCAACACCCGGCCACGAGAGACCTCCACACCCAAGAGAAGCTAAACCCTCCAGGAAACATGACTCTCCTTCACATCAGTTTTTGTTTTAATAATTTTGTTTTACTGCCATTTAACTTCCGTGACCCACAAGCAATGCTGTGGGGTCAATCTTCTGTTTGCCCAAAGCCACCAGCCAAAAGCTCCCCTTTCTCTCTCACTCCTTCCCCTTCTGTATATATAGAGGTATTTAAAGAAGAAAAAAATACACCACAGGACATTTTTCTTTTTAACTTCATAGTCAGCATCATGCACAACTATTTTGGAAAAGCACAAGGAAATAGCCTGCTCCCCCTGAGTTTGCCACTGGAGCCCTTTTCCATCCCTCCTCAGCTGAACATTGTGAGCTGCCAGAGTCACACCGAGTGCCATGATCCTTTGGTGGAGCCAAAAACCAAGTCACCTGGGCAGAGGTAGAGAAAAGGCAAAACATCTCCCTGACACTCCCCATCTGGCTGGGCTTTCGGGCTGCGCAAGGGTGCCCAGACTCGGAGGGCTCCTTAATGGCCCCAGCTGCAAACCTTCCCATGTGTTAGCCTTTCTCCCTTGCCCAAGTTGCCCGGCTGGATTCAGACTAGATCTTTAAATAATGATCTTTTTGGGCTAGATCCAAATATATCAAAACTTCAGCCAAAAAAGGACAGTTTTCAGAGGAAAGCCTGCTTGTCAGGATAGGTGCAGGTGGTCACAGAGGCAGGGGGTACATGTATTCATCGCCCACAGGGAGGCCATAGAAATTTAGCCAGAGGGGGCTTTCTCAGCTGGAGAGACACCACCAGCCAAAACAAATGCTAAACTTATTCCTTTCAAGATTTTTTTTTTTTTTAAAGATGGTGATTTTGGGGCATGGGGGAGGTTTGCTGGCTGATGTCCTTGGGGAGTTTAGCTCTGGGAATCCACCCGCATTACTGCAGTGGATGTGGAACAACAGAATGGTGTAATCTGTGCCCAAGGAGAGCATCCCCAAGCCCCCAGCCCCCAGAGCAGCCATGGGAACTTCCAGCAGCTCCCTGGGCCTTGGGAGAGCGGCAGGAAAGGGCTCCAGCTGAGCACACCAGATTTTCCCCAAGACAAAATGCCTTTTTTTTTTTTTTTTTTTTTTCCCCTCCTCACTGAGTTGATGGGAAACTCTTTGCAAAACAAGAAGAATCCCCTATGGAAAAGTTTGAAAGAATTCAAAAATAGTGAAACAGCTGCATTCTTTAAAAGTTACTGGAGCGGAATTTGATGGAAGGTAAGATCTTCTCCATAGCGTTTTCTGATGCTTTCAGAACTCAGTGGCAGAGATCTAATTTTCTGTTAAGTTCCACAAGGAGGTCACATACAAAATCCATCGAGATAAAACACACTGTTCAGTACGGTACGCTTAAGGTTTTTTCTTTCTTTCTTCCTAGATAATCAAACCTTCACCCAGATACTAAACTGCAGAGGCTTAGCTGTAATTTTGAGATAGAGCTCATGCACTGACAGACAGATCATGTCTTGAGCGTATTCTGAAACATATTTTTAGGTATTAATTCTATTATGAGAGCACTAACAGCAGTTAGTGCTGCTCCCCAACTTTAGAAGGAGCCAGCTCTGCTCTTACAACAGAGTTAATCCCACTGACACACGTGGAATCTGCCACGTACCTTCTCCAGTGCAATTTCACTGGCAAATGCGAGGATCTCACTGTTATTCACCAGGCAGATGAACACCCCTTGGAGAGACTGGTGCAACCACAATACTCAGACACTGGTGCTCCACATTCATGCATACACCTAACTACCTCCTTTAATAAGTCTGAAGTCTTTGACACTCTCTTTTACCCTCCTTCTACAATCACTTGTGCTTACAGCACTCTCATGCTGATGACGTCAGGATGACGACGATACACGTGCTTCCTCATTCATCCCATTAAGGACTGTACAGATGATGATGCCTCATTTTTTTCCATTGCCGTAAAGAGACAGGCTGCAGTGCTCGAGGCCTGTTCTTTGCACAGGGAATATAATTGGTTTGAGATCACATGAGTCTAATGAGGTTTCTTTCCTGAGCGTGCAGTAAAAATGCACATTTCCTGTCCACCTTGCAGTCCATGATACAGATGTCCTGGTTCTCTCAATTTGTCACATTTCCCAGGTCTGCAGGAATACCAAGGGGGGAACTGCATTTTAGGTTAGTCAAATGAGGCAGGGGCAATGAATTTATATGCTTTATGATGGCAAATCTTTTTGTTTCTAAGACAGACAGTGTGCTCACCTAACTGAAAGGAGGCAAAAAAATGACAATTCAGCTCAATAATACAGAATTAAAATATGAACCACCAAGTTTTGGGAGGTTTGCTCAGCATCCTGAGCCTGAGAGCTCAGCACAGGCTCACGCTAACAAGAGAACTGCTGTCATCCATTAGAAATGGCAGCACATGGCACTGGTGGGGCCACCAGTAAAGCAGGGGGTTAATGGGAGCAGAGAGTCCCTGCAGCAGCACTTTTAGCTGGAGGCTATCTTAGTTCTTTGCTGCAGATAAGGTTTCATGTCTGTTCCTCCCAGGAGGTAACAGATTCAGAGAAGTGACTTGCCAAAGATCACACAAAATATGCCTCATGCAAAACAAGGCATGAAATCAAGAATCACTGACTGACAGTGCTGCAACAGCCCAAACAACACCCTCAGGCCAAGTCCTCCTTCCGGGAACCTCAACTGAGCACAAATGCTTCATTTTCCAAGAGCAGTTCTGCTCCAAGCCTTGCATCTCCCGGGCAGGAAAGGCAGCCAGCTCCCTCTCCATGGAAACTTAAATACCCAAAGTGGTGTGAGCAGCTCTCCCCACATCCAACCCAACACTTACAGGCAGAGAAAAGATTTTTTGCAAGTCTGCAGAGCAGTGTTGCATCATGAAGTCTCCTGTATCACTAATTTTAGGGGGGTTCCAGTAGGAGCACAGACCTCACTGCCCAGGGGGAAACATCCTGAACATTTTTCCTGAGTATTTCTGCAAGGCCAGCACTGATCATCTAGCTGAGCAGCTTGGAAAGTCTCAGGACATGGGTACTTTGAGATGTGATGTTAACACAACATACATAATGCTTCTGTTGATCACTAGCCTTACTGGCAGCCACATGCCAGGGCCCTGTAGGGACACCCTAGGCAGCCCAAGGGAACTCCAAATGAAAAACAAAGCTGCTGTAAACTTGCCTGAATGCCCCGGGAGGACACGAGCCGGAGACCACAGTCGATTCTAGGGGAGCAAATCCCTTGCTGACCACCATCTGGGAAAGGAGGGACTTGGTTTTACTTGAATGCTACTCAGGATTTTGTTTTCCAGAGAAACTGCAAGGCAAGATACAAACAATGATGCATTTGTCCCAGCGAAGCCTTGGGACCGGCACTGGAAGGGCAGGAGGTGCTCGCAGTCTTGGAGCACAAACACCCAAGAGGGCACCAAGTAGCCCCGGCTGCTTGTGCCCACACTGTTCATCACCCAGGGCTGCACCGAGGGGTGGATGCCCTGGAGAAGGCATCCTGGGATGGGCTTCATCCTCTCAGGGGTACGGCTGTGCTGCAGACCTGCCCCAAGCATCCCTCCTTGGATTTTATTGACTTGGTTTGCTCTCTGCAAATGGAGGTAGGGATCGAAGAGCACAGTAATAGCAGCAAGTTAGTTTTGGCCCTTAAAAAGAAGCTCAGAGTCCAAGGAGCAAGTGACAGTTTAGGAAGATTCACAGGTTTACAATTCCTCTATTTTTAAGGATGTGTTTCGGGCATTCAGTGCCAGATGTCAGATCCAAGGAACCAGGGAACTGCTCGGCTACACCCTCTTCCCACACCTTTCCTTTATGCTTCCCCAGCAGGTACAGCTGGTGAGACACCAAGGCAGAAAGGATGTCTACAAGGATCTTGGAGACTGCAAAAGGGAATCGCCTCAACAGACAACCAAGAGGTGCCACTGAGCTCCTGAGGTCTCTGATACTTGGGGTCCTCCTTAAGGTGCCAATGACCTGGCCTCGTTCATATTTGTCCAACTCACCTGTAAAGGTTGCTGACAGCAGCAAAGACCATTGCTACCTGTATGCTCAACCCTTGCCCAGAAGCAATGACCAGAGCTGCAGTCACACTGGCTGCACCAGCAGCTCTGGGATGCCCAGGCACCACCACCTTGGAGCCAGCTTGTGTCAGACACCACAGCCGTATCTCACTCACAGAAACTTCAAAATAAAATAATAATAACAAGAATAAAATCATTAACAGCACGGCAGAGCACACAAGAGGTTGTATCTGTGCAAATTATGCCTTTTTCTGAATGCTCGGCGGGCACCACCCGAAAGGATGCTGCGGGAGAGGGCAGCCCCTCTGGGTGCCAGGGCCCCACGGAGCCCACTCCCCGTAGCTAAGTTGGCAATGCCATCTAGTGCATAGAGACAGAAATAGCACAGTGTCCGGGGGCAGGCAGGCATGCACAGCACCAGATGTGCAGTCCAGATGTGCTCTCGGCCAGGGTGGGAGAGACTGCGACAGCACCAGGCTCTGGCCGTGCCCCCCCTGGGTACCAGTGCCCCCCCCCGCACTTACAGCCCTTGCGATGCACATTCCTGCAGGCTGATACATTGCCTGCCCTGGATATTTTTTTCTCCACCCAAAGAGAGTCTGGCCTTATCCAGAAATCCTCACTTGCCTGGAGAGGGAGGGGAAATCCTCCCCTTTCCCCTGAGGGTTTCATCTGAATTGTTCCAGCTTCATCAGCCTGGTCTTTATGGCCAATACAGCTCGACGTTCTGGCTCTCTGGCGTCACTCGAATGTAAAACATCTCCCACAGAAACATTTTTTTTCATGCAAGGCAAACACTCTCCCAGTAACAAGAAACATTTTTCTTAGACATGAACAAAGGGTGAGGTTTCTTCAGACAAAGGAACCAAAGGTTTCCTTTTATTGAGATCTTTCTCTGACGCAGACCAAAATCTTTTGCGTTTTAGGGGTTGGGGCTTTTTCTTCCTGAGCGCTTACTTTTTCCAAAAATGTATCTAGGCTGATTACTATTTTCTTCTTGGGCAACTTTTCTGTAATTTCATCAGTGATCTAAAATGTTGGGGTTTTTTTAAATGGAAATAGTTTGGCTTTTGAAAATATTTTTAACCAAAAAAAAAGGAAAGTCTTTCACTAAGAATGTGTGACCTCTGCAAGCAAAATATTTCAACAGCTATTGAAAACAGATATTTTGTTAAGAAAATAATGAGTTATGAATTTTTTGTTTTGTTGAAAAATGGGTCCATTACTAGCTCAGTGAGACGCAGCTCTATCTCCAACAGTTTTCCCCAGTTGTTCTTCAACCTGATTTAAAGGAGACAACTATTTTTTTTAAAAAAAGCTTCACATTTTTCCATACCTTGAACAAAACATTCAAGAAGACTCTCTTCCGTGTTACCAACTCTTTGCCTTACAAGTGCTTTAGACATTTAATAGGCACAAAAAGTCAGGGGAGGGGAGGTGGGGGAATCGCTCTACCTGGGCTTGACGTTGAAGTAGGGTTTAACACACAGACCAGGCCCACCCCACCGGTCGCTGCTGAAGGCTACGGGTGCAGGAGCCTGGCTGGCTCCCCGTGGCCGTGTGCTGAGGTAGCACAATGATGTGGAGGTAGAGCAGAGGGGGTGCTCCAAGGGTTAAGTCCACCTTGGCCAGGCGAGGACAAGCAAAGCCTCTCTGTGGATGAAGTGGGACCCCGAGCAGGTTCAATCCGACCGCTGCTGGAGACAGCTCCACAGCCTTGGAGCTAAATCAGGGCTTGAGTAGCAACTGGAAGGATAAAAGCTTGTGGGATCAGGCCTTAAACCAACAGCTCCTGACTCGGTACAGCCTCAGAGAATGCCTAAAATAACCAATATCATTACAGGCCCACATGTTAAAATAAATGAAAATCAATAATGTTAATAGACATTAATTCATGCTAATAGAATCACTGCTCCAAAAGCAGAGTTAATAAGCCCAGCTAGACCACTACCACCGTCTACATATTAAAAGATCCAAAACATTTAAATATTGACCACATTCTTTTGAAATTAATAGTATTTCCTTTGGATTACGCATTGATCTTGGCTGAGCCACGCTTGACATCTGGTGCAGTTAAAATAACAACCTGAACAGCCACAGTCTGCCACTAATTTTGAAAGGAGAAAACCCATTTTAATTTATGTGCTCTCATTAAAACCACTCCAGTGTCTCAGCACCAGGCTCAGATGAGGAAAGCCACGAATCCACCACTGGAGATTAGCTGAGCCAGGGCTGCTGTGCCACCACCCTGGGTCCCCAAAATCCCTGTCCTCCTGGAGGAAGGACCTTGCACGGAGCCCCGATGCTCACTTCCCCACTGGGGACATCATTTCATCGCTTGCTTTCACGGAAGGAGTTTGGGTTCATTTCAGCCAGGAATTTCTTCCCGTGCTGGCCTCTGTGCCGTGGCCCTGCCTCCCTCACAGGGATGGGCAGCCTTGGCTCAACCTTCATCACTGCAGCCTCTGAGGAAGGCTCCTGGCATCACCTTACCCAACGGCTATGGGGCTTGAGGGGCTTTGGTGTTGGTTTTCCCCCTTTAATGGCTTTTGAAAAAAATGAAGGATGGAATAAAACGCTTTCTCCGTCCATCGAGACAGGTTTGCTCATGGTTTTAATCAAGTTTTCCACACACCTCTCGACTGTATAAGTTCAGCAGCTCCTCATAGCTGGGGACCCCACTTCAAAACCTGCCTGGACACCTTCCTGTGCAACCTCCTCTGGGTGGACCTGCTCTGGCAGAGGGTTGGACTAGATATGGATGGACTATTTGACTAATTATTTTCAGACAACAGGGCTCCGGAAGATCTCTATCAAAGACAACAGCTTCTTAGCACTAGTTATTCTCTTGACCTTGGTGAGCCCAGTGCTCCTCACTCCCACATAAACACCATTCCCAGCTCAAACCTGAAAAACCCACCACAATTCTGTAGCAGCAAATTTGATTCTTCCTTCATTGCCCCATGCACGGGTCCAAGGTGCTCAGCTCCTCACCTGCAAAAACAGCAGGGCAGCCGCTCACCCCCAAAATTAGAGGGGTGGTGTCAAGACACCTGCATCGGAGTCTGCCTCCAGAGCCCTGCAATACAGGCCTAGATTCCTCTAGGATTGCATGTACCAGCTCTGATACAAAAACACACCATTGTGGGGATTTGAACAAAGGCAGCCATAAAGAAGAAGAAAAAAAAAAAAAAAGAAAAAGAAAAAGGCTCTTGATTAAGTCAGAATTAGCTTTTCTACTGCAACAAAGCAGCTGATGTTTATGTGTGACCTTGCCTCCGTAGAAGAGTCCCTGGAAATGCAGATGCATCTCCTGGTAACGTCAGTGAGGAGCCTCCTGTGGACTTCAGTGTCCTCAGATCTGCTTCTTGCAAAGACAGAAGCGCGTGTGTGGCACTGGCATGGGGAAGCGGCTGAGCATGTACAACAATTAGTTTTTATAAATGCAAGATTTCAGCTATTGTTTTAGTTGCCTGTCCCTGGGGATGCTCAGCAGCACACTATTATTGATGATGCTAAATGGGGTTTTCAACAAAGCCTGTGTGAAGGCTTGCGAGTGCCAAAACAGCATTTCAACCCATTAAACTTCACAGACGCAACAATTTCTTCTAAAAATAACCATCAGTTCTTCCCACCAGAAAAAATAACAGCCTGGCCAATTCCTAACGTGCCAGGTTTCAGGCAGGCCTGATTTTTATGGCTGAGCTTCTAAAGCACACACACAAAAAAGCGGGTCTGTAACAGAAACCCCGACAGGGCTGAGATGTAGGGGAAGAGCAGCCACCCCGACCCAACAGAGCTGCCAGCAACACATCCCACCTTCCTAATCCTGAACTCTCCCGTTGAGAGGAAAAGAAGGGAGTTTTTAACTCCTACGCTGCCACAAGGCAATCACCAGCCCAAGCCATTGTGGGGCTGACAATGGCTAATCCAGCCCTCTGGAGGAAAACCAAATACCCTCAACCTTCTCCGAGATTTTAATGTCTCATTAGTATAAATCAGTAACCCAATTAGCGAGGGGTTTAGCATATCAATTTGCATCAGATTACACAAATTAATGACACACGTAGTGTGAGACAATGCAGCAGGACACGCTGGGAAGACGAATGGGGGGGGACGACAAGACACTGCGACACGTGACAGAGAACTGGGCACCCCAGATCGCACGACAGGGATGGAGCTGCCCCCATTCAGCCCCTCCGTGGACATAGGGAAGAAATAGATAACAACCTGAAGCAGGTTTGCCAACATAAAACTTAAGAGCTGGGATTTTTAATCAAAACGCCTGTTTTTAACAGTTGCAATAAGGTCTGTCTGGGAGTTAAATGGAGATGGGCTCCAGGGGACACCAGCAATAACCATGGGTGGGTGAGGCACATTCCTGCTCTGCTCCTGCTGGCCCATGGGACACACACAAGTGAATTCACCACGGAAAACAAAGATTTTTGGGTAAAAAAAGCAGCCAGGGCAGCAATAAAACAGGGGGCGAAGCCATTGGTAATGGGCTGAAGGAGCCCAAAAGGGCAGAGGCCACAAGGCAGGGCAAGTTCAGGGAGGAAGAGCAGCTCCACCAGCTCCCCACCTGTAGGCACCCAGCCTACAGCCCATGGAGAGCAGAGGGAGGCAACACAGCAGTAGCATGTGCTCTCAGCATTCTCCAAAACCTGCCCTGTTTGGCAAAAGCCTCTCCCCTTCTGGCCACCTGCCTCTTCAGTGCCTGGGAGGGTCCCCCCCACCCCCAGTGTGCCCCCGACTCTCAGCAGGCTGCCTTGCCCAAGGGACTCCCCAAAAAGGATGGTCTTCCCTTTGAGAAGGGAGGGATGAGGGATGGGGCCATGCATGCCCAGGATGCCTCCCCCTCCTCCGGGGGGGGCAGCCCCTCCTTGCTCCAGCAGTTATAAAAGGGCTCTCCATCCATGTAATCCATTAGATACAAATTGCTGCAATTTAAGCACACTTGACCCAGAATTACAGCAAGCCCATAAAGAGCTGCCTCTTCCCAGGCAATTTACACTGTTACAAACCCTCAAACAAACCACAGCAGAGGATTAAAAACCATCAACAACAAAAACCCTAACAAGAAAGCAAACCAAACCCAGCAAACACGATGCTTGAAATGGCATTATCAAGAACTGAGACCCACCCCCAGGGTCAGACGGCGTTCAGGTGGTCCTAAAAACACCCAGATTGCACCACCTTTAACACTTGTCTTGCATTTACCTTAAACCATTGCATCCCAGCCTCTTAAAAGGAAATCCCATGGACACGATAGTGCTCCATAACCATTTGGGACAGGGCACCCCCCAAACCCAGGGACAAAGGCAGGAGGGACACTGCTGGCACAGTGGCCACTTGCACTCCCGGGTTAGCTCCTGGCTGCAAGTCCCCCCCAATACCAGCTCAGGTCAACACCGAAACCACCAGCCAGGAGGGAGGGTTACAATGCTCCTCAATTTTCACCCTCTTCCAAGCGTTTCTTGATTTATTTTTAAATTACTACTTGTCCAGGGCAGCATCCCAAGAAGGGAAGCAGCAGAAGTCAGACCAAGCCTGCAGACATGCAGTGTTGGTTTAGGGACTACCGCAGGCAGGTGGCCACTGGCCATCTCATCAGCAAAGACTTGAGGCAGTGACACTCTTCAGTCATCTTTGATATTCAGGATGGCTTACATGGAAAGATAAAACCAGCAGCATTAAAAAAAAAAAAAAAAAGGTGCAAATTATTTTTTCCCAGCAGTGGGAGATGGATTTACCCCGGGTTTGAGTTTTCCACCACAGCGGCCATGCCCACCACCTTCCACAGCCACAAATCCGTGGGTCTTGGGGTCCTCAAGATGCCCCAGGGCTGCCTGCACCAGCTGGACCCAGGTGCCTCCACAGCCCTGGCTGCTGAGAGGTGCCAGTGGCACGAGCAAAAATGTCACAATTTTGTACTGGAAAGTGAAGGGTGTGAGTAGGGCAGCCCCCCCCATGCAGCTGTCACTCATCAGGTTGCCACCATCACCACTGGGGGCTGCAGAAAGGTAGAAGGGGCTTGGGGAAGGAGGGGGAGGTGACAAAGAGGGCTAGTAGTTACTGTGGGACGTGACCATGTAAAACGTTCAAAAAGACAGAAAGGATTTTTCTGTGCTCTGAAACCCCCGACACCAGATGCTACCACGAGAGAGGAGCCGGGACCACCCCAGAGGTCTTGCTTGGTCCAGCAAGTCTCACATCCAGCTAAAGCAATTAGGATGGTGACAGAAAGCACCATCAGTTCTAAGAAATAAATGAAGTACCTGGAGCTGTTGGAGGGGGTTCAGATGAGGCTTTGAAAATGCTGGGGGGGCTGGAGCCCCTCTGCTGTGAGAACAGGCTGAGAGAGTGGGGGGGTTCAGCCTGGAGAAGAGAAGGCTCCAGTGAGACCTTAGAGCTCCTTCCAGTCCCTCAGGGGGCTCCAGGAGAGATGGGGAGGGACTCTTGATCAGGAAAGGGAGCCACAGGATGAGGGGGACCAGTTTTAAACTGGAAGAGGGGAGATTGAGATGAGATCTGGGGAAGAAACTGGTTCCCGTGGGGATGGTGAGAGCCTGGCCCAGGTTGCCCCAAGAAGCTGTGGCTGCCCCATCCCTGGAAGGGTTCAAGGCCAGGTTGGAGGGGTCTTGGAGCAACCTGGTGTGGTGGGAGGTGTCCCTGCCCAGGGCAGGGGGTGGCACTGGGTGATCTTTAAAGGTCCCTCCAACTCAAACCATTCTGTGATTCTATGATACTGAGAGGTTGCACCTTCCAGAATTAATACCCCAACTTGCCAGTGAGGACAAAGGCCACGCTGGCTCAGGCAGGGGCAGGACCCTTCCCTGGGTATGTGGGAAGACTCCTCTTTCTGCCCTGGTCGTTTGTCCTGCTTTAGGGGCACACCACCCACCAGGGCACAAAAAGAGAGACTCTGATTACAGGAGTCCCACTGCTTGCTCTCCTTTCCCAGGAGGGTAAATGGGGAGCTGGTCCCTGGAGGGAAGGGGGCACAAGCCTTCCTCAAGTGGGCAGCACGCCTCGTCCCTTCCCCGTATGGTTTAGTTTAGCTCATGTCAGAGAGCCAGTTTCACACACAAACACAAAATAAAAGCAGGAACACAACTTTTGATCATCCTACATTGATGTTTACTCTCGTTTCCTGTAGCCCCAGGTGACAAATCTGTCCTTTATATAGCAGAGGATGGTTGTGCTATTAACAAAGTCAACTGGACACACTTAGAACTCACGGCAGGTCTTGTACCAAACTAAGGAATAATAATTAGTAAGTAATTAGATGTAAAATGATAAATATAAATCCAGAAACGTTTTCTTCTGAGCAGAAATGCTCAAAAGCAGAATTTACAGCAACTTTGTTACATACGAACACGCCAAGAAGGGAGATGTTGGAGAAGTCAGCCCCTCGGAACACAAGGGCTTTTGTTCCACCATTCTCTGAGCTCTGAAGAAGTTTAATTTATTTATTTTTTTTCTTCATGTAACTTTGCCGGCCTGCCAGCTGGGTGTAAGCCAGAAGGGTTATCCAGTCAGACCTTACTGCGATATATTTACAATGGTAGTGCATCTAAGGTTTGTTTATTTCAGGATTAAAATTCAAATGGCTAGAACCATTTAAATAATTAAAGGGCAATCAGAAAATGCCATGAAACCAAACAAATCAGGAAAAGTCATGGAAACCATCAGCAATATTTAATTCAGAAATTCTCTTTTGTTAGGGAACTTAGCTGAAAGAAAACAGCTGGATGTAGTTCAACCCTCTAAATTAAAAACAATCTAACAAGGTCTATAGGGATAACTCTTTCAGCTACATATTGGAGACCAGATTCACTTCTACCAAGTAAATGTAATAGCACTCAAAAGCTAGAAAGGAAATTCCTCAGAACTGAGGTAGTTTCTAAGTATCAGCACATTTTCCAATTCCTCGCAAGGCAACTTAGCTATTTACAATCCATTTTTTCCCACACATAAATTTATAACTTTTTCAATTTTATGGTTCCATGATTTATTTTCTAAAGAAAAATAATCTAGCCAGAATATCCCTAACTCTACTAACATCATGTTTTAATAAATAACTGGCTACTTCTAGTAAAATTAAGCCTCCAGGATTGTTTATACCAGCCAAGAATACTCTGTCTTTATAGCTGCGCAGAAATTTGGTGTGAAAATAAAGTTGAATATAACACTGACCCTGAGCTAACAAGTAATTAATGCTTCAATATAAAAATAGAAAATTATCCTTACAAGACAAGGGTGGACTAGAGCAAACTCTTGCTCTCTGGATTGCTCTCCTGGCTGGATTCCTGCATCCAAACCAGACCTAAAGGCTACCTAAAGCAGGAGGAGACGTGCAGAATAATTTTGAGTCTTTCCAAAGACTTTGTTTTCTCTAAACTCTTTTAAAAATTATTTCATCTCTCTCTTAAAAATATACATTTCTTTTATTCATGAGTTGCCATTCACCACAACACAGCACAGGCAGAGAGAGGAGGGTGTCTTGGGTAGCGCCGAGAAGCCGCAGCCGCTGGGCATTGGTGCCCAGGGGACCAAATGCAGTGAGAAACAGAGGAATCTTCATCCCTGCCAGCTCCTGCCTGCTCCTCCTCCGACCTGCCTGCGACAGTGCTGCCTGCCTGCTCCTTCCCCTTTGCTCCCCATCACAGAGGAAACAAAAATCCCGCAAGAACAAACCTGACACACACATCCCCCCCCAGCTCCCCTCCCACAAAGTGATCCTTAAACACAACAACAAGGAAAAAAAAAAAGAATTAAAAAAAATTAATCCAGCATTCATCTAACAAACTTGTGGACAAGATAAGATGTTGGTGTTTGGATGTGTGAGACAACAAGCTGCTTCCAACCGAACAAGTTTAATGCCTCATTCCCACGGGGGGTGCACACCGGAACTGACCTACGGGAGTTACAGCCCATTGCAAGGACGCAGGGGACAAAGGGCAGCTCTTCTTCTCAGCCTCTGCAGAACCCGAGTTCTCTGCAGCCTCTTCCAATCCCACCTGTAAAAAAGGTACAACCTGCTCCTGGCACTAACGCCCTGTGCAAACGGGGCACTTGGCACGCTACCAGCCTTGCCTTTCCCTTCAGCTTTACCGCATAATAAAGACAAATTACTTCCATTTCTTCCCAGATAAGGCAACTAACATCATGTGGATAAACGGGAAGTTAACTACACGGAACACGTTCTCTGCTCGTTGGGCAATTACTTTTTCCCCATAAGGTAACGTGATAAATAAAACCTGCTTCTGTACAGATATTTGTCATTTCTGAAACACATACTTGTTATAGGCCAAGAGAAGACCCTGGGTTGATTTTTTTTTTTGTTTTTGTAAGAAATATGGTAAAATCAAATAAAATTAAAAAAAAAGTAAAGTGATAAAGACACAAATGCCGAGCTAACTACAGGCTTGTATATACATTTTTGTTATCCACTCTGACATGGACTCTTGGTGAACGGGACAGACTGGTAGTCCCTGTTCCTGTTATTCCCAGAATAGCAAGGGAAAAAAAAAAATAAAAAAAAATCAGTATCTTAAAACCAGTGGCAACATAGTAAAAACTGTACACTGTTGTCCATTAACTTAAAAAGCAAAGTCCCTAGATGGTATAAAAGTGAAAGCAGGTGCCTTCTAACTTTGATAATAAAAGTCTTTTTTTCCCTCCCCCAGACCCCTACGCTGCACAATTATCTCCATTGTCTTTGCATGGCCAAGAACAACGCGCTGAGGAGCAAGGCTGCTTGTGATAAACCGCTCCTGGTGGCGGCAGAAGTGTTCACGCTCTTGTCGCTCTTCTTGGAGCTGCCGGTGACCTCGGTGGCATTGAACTCGAACTCCGGGGAGCACTGCTGGAGCTCGCAGCCGCTGCCGCTCTCCTCCCCGCTGCTCTCCTCGCCTGCGGAGAAACACGGCCTTGTCCCCCCCTGCCGCAGAAGGCAGTGGGGGGACACCAAAAAAAGAGCAAGCGCGCGGATGTTCTGACATTTACGAGATGTTTGGACATTCGTGAGATGTTTGGACATTCGTGAGATGTGCAAGTCCTCTGGCTAACAGGACTTCTGCAAGCTGTTTGCCACATCACCCATGCATCACCATCACCCAGCCCACCCGGCCACGTGGGCTGGCAGCCCAGAAACCCCCCGTCCCATGGCCAGCAGGGACAGTGGGGGGGGGGATTCTGCCCCTCTGGGGAGACACCCCCCCCCCCAGTGCTGCCTCCAGCTCTGGGGCCACCAATATCAGAAGGACATGGAGCTGTTGGATGGGGCCAGAGGAGGCCACGGAGATGCTGGGAGGGCTGGAGCCCCTCTGCTGGGAGGGGGGAGCTGAGAGAGTTGTGGGGGGTTCAGCCTGGAGAAGAGAAGGCTCCAGGGAGACCTTGGAGCCCCTTCCAGTCCCTCAAGGGGCTCCAGGAAAGCTGGGGAAGGACTCTTGATCAGGGAGGGGAGGGACAGGACAAGGTGGAATGGTTTAAAACCAAAAAAGGGAGATTTAGACTAGTTCCAAGGAAGAATTTTACACCCAGGGTGACAAAAACTGGCCCAGGTTGCCCAGAGAGGTGACAGACACCCCATCCCTGGAAAGATTCCAGGTCAGACTGCACAGATTTCTGAGCAACCCATGGAAGATGTCCCTGCCCATGGCAGGGGGGTTGGACAACACAACCTTTAAAGGTCCTTTCCAACACAAGTCATTCCCTGATTCTATAGGAACAGCCCCCCCTCACGCAGCCTCTCAGAGATGCCCGTTCCCACCCTCTTTACTAACACGCTTACCCACAGCTGAAGCTTAACCAGCTACCCCACATTAGCATGAAATCCAATTAAAAAAGGAAAAAGAAAAAGGCAAGCAGCAGCAAACATACTTATGTCGATGAAGTCGACATCGTTCCCACTGTATGCATTCTTCAGCTTGTTGGTCATCACCCGCAGAGCCATGATTTGCCGGCGAATCACCATGTCTGGCTTGGTAATATCAACTTCTACCTCCGGGTTATTCACTTGATTTGCTAAGCCATTGCCAGTCACTGCAAAGTCGTACCTGAAAAGAAACCGTTCCTGCTGGTACCGGAGCCGCAGCTCGGTGGGGTCCCCCCACCAAAGGGCGACAGTGAGAAACCTTGGTGACGCAGCCTGTCTGCAGCCTGGGTAAGATTCTGAGCCCAACGTCATCTTCCCAAGGTTGGAAGCCCTTCTCCAACTTCTTACCCCTTCCCCCCTCCCTGCAACCTGAGCAACACATGGAATTAAACACGGTTTTCATACACCCTGTGCCACAAGGGCAGGGGAAAGACAATCTGCTCCCCAACTTGAAAAGAGAAGGGAGATCTGGGGTTCATAATAATAATGGCTTACAACAGCATAAATTGGTTTGCTGCAGGCAACAGTGCAAAACAAGCTGCTGAGATGCCCTGATGCCCAGTTAGATGACACTTGTGGGAAAACAACCTCGGGGGCCATAGTTATCCCAGAGAAACCTACAGGAACTGTTGGAGCCAAGAGTGTCATTGTGGCTTTGCATAATGCATCTTAACTCTTAAGCTGGGGTATTAAACACGTACTTCTCATCAGGCAGACATGAGATGCAATTCCCCAAATAGCCCCAGCAGGAGAAACATCTGTGATGTTGATGATGAGACACCGTAACCCCACACATTGAAGCAGCCAAGAGCCAAGCTGCTGAGCCCGAGGAGCACAGATCTGAACACACGTAGGGCCTCTTGGTTCACAAGAGTGACTGAGCAACTAACCCCGACAAAATACATCTCCTAAAATAGGTATTTGGAGCGTCATTTTTATAGAGCAGGGATATGACACATTTTCCTTCCTTCAGTCACCAGCCTTGTAAGAAAAATCAATGTTTAACAGAAAGAAACCACTTACTTTTTTTAGTTATGGTGCCAACATTGGTATCACCAGAGAGAGAAAAGCCTTTAGTACAATGTACTGGTCCTGGAGACCAAGCAGTCAGATACAAGCACACACCTGAAGGGAATGCTCAAACCCTGCCCTCTATACTGCATACGAGAGGGTTTATTATTATTACTGTTGTGGCTAGTTTTTGTTAATTCTTGTGATGGATATTATACGTTTCAAAGAAGCCAGAGAGAGCGCGAAGCGTGGAAGCCCTCTGAACTTTTAGCGTGGTGGAGCCACAGAGAAAAGTAGTAACAGCAAAGGAAAATATCTTGCAGAACCCACAGAGGATGCCCAGCATCCCCTCTGTCTCCTTGCCCAGTGCTGCCAAGTCTCTGTCTCCCCTCCCTACGGGTGCCAGACCTCACACACTGCGGGAACCGGCCACAAAAATACCTGTACAAGCTGCTGACAGCAAGACGTCAGGAGGGCAGAGCCCCAAACCATCACCTGGCCGAGCAAGGCAGCTTCAGGCACACACAGAACAGCGCAGAATTCATGCTGTATGGCCAAGTCCTCTGCCCCAAAAATACCAAGGCCAAAGCCTGCTATTACTTAGAAAAATGGCTGGAAAACCCTGGGTGACTATTTTTTTTTTAATGGAACATCTTGGATTTTGCTTGTATTTCCTCACTAAGCAAAGAGAAAAAAAGAAACTTCTATTTCCAAAATAAAAGTTAAACAGTTAAACAAACCATATGACAAAAAGCCTTTGGCTTATTCATGTGTTGGTTATTTTTCCTTACAAAAAAAAATACCAAAACCCCCAGTTTGTAACTATTTTTCCATAAGAAGCGTACATGAAAACTACTGGCCCCCTCGTGACACTGACCTCAGAGTGGAGAAGAGGGCCTTTCACCAGCCTCTCTCTCCCCTGCCTTTGCTCAGCAAAGAACCCACCAACTGGTAGAAACACCAACTGGGGGCACTGGGGCAACTGTGCTGTCAGACAGTGCCAGCATCCCTGCTCTGCGGCCGTGAGACTGGGATTTGTACACAGCATCTCCCCAGAATCATGAGCAAGTTTAAGTCTGAAGAAAGATGCTGCCATCTGGGTATCTGGACTCAGTTCCCTCCTTTAAAACAAACCACCACGAAGAGCTTGAGCAACCATTTAGCTTTGAGTTCAAACTCTCCCATCTACGGAGAAAGAAGGGGTAAGGGCAGCAGCCTGTCTCGGGGAAACTGGGGTCACCCCTGCAGGGGAAGAGGGCTCGGGGAGAGGGGCTGGCACACCGGGAGAGGCAGAGAGTAAACCAGGGGGCGGCAGCATCACCAAACCTGCTCTTGGCGCTCCCGTTCCAGCACTCGTTCTCATTGACAGTGCCCACAGACATCTTTTCATCGTTGCAGATGTTGCCAGGGAGAGATGACCAAAATTTTTTGGCTTGCTTCAGCTTCTCTTTCACATCAGTAACCTATTAAAGAAAAAAAAAAAAAAAAAAAAAGAAACACAGGACATAATCCAGAACACCAAACGCTCATTAAAATTGAAGCTGGAAAGGTATTTTTTATCACAACAGACGTGTACAGGCCAGATCTTCAGGCTGCGTGTTTTGATGGTTGATCTACTTTTTTAATACAAAATTAAACACCGCTCCTCAAACACGTATTACTCATCAGTCAAGCCTTTACAACAGGCAATTTTCTGACGTCGAAGCGTTGAGGTAATTCACGTCTAGGGCCACGGGCAGATTACACCCCTCTGAAAGCCTGAGACAGCCAAGGAACCTTGGCCAAGGAACAACCCTGCCCATCACAAATGGCAAATGAGAGGCTGCAGCACGGGGGTGGGAAGCGCCAGCGCGGGACCGGCAGCACCGGGCACTCACCAGCCGGTCCAAGCTGGTGCCAGCAGCCGTCGTCGGCCGCTCCTCGGGGTTGTAGGGTCTGAAACGGGCACTGAAACCGCTTTCGGAGACGGAGCGAGCAGTCCGGCCCTGGGCAAGCGTCTTGGGCTGGCCGCATCCCTGGAAGACCTGCACCAGAGAAGGAAAGGGCTTTATGAAACGGGAGGTCTCGGGAGCCTCCCTTCTCCAGGCTCCAACCCAGCCCTGCCCAAAATAACATGTCAGCTTTATAAATACTTGAAAGGACGTTAAAGAAAAAAACACACTGATGAGAACAGGGAAATAAAACGCTTTGCAGACATGAGGTCCAATTGTCCTCTGGGCCCATGTACCTTCTGAGACACCTGCATGCTGTTCTCCTGCATGTTCATGATTGCATCTGAAATTTTTACATCGATGGGATCCATGACTGACTCAATGTTGAAGGGACCCTCCAACCTCTCTGCCACCAGCAGCATCGAATCTAACACAGGGAGAGAAATGACAGATTTTAATGGAAGAGCTTCAAGGATAACAAGCAACAAGGACAACAGATTGAGCATCCAGACATTAATCACCACAACACCGCTTCTGACCGCCGCACACCTCCAGGAAACATTTTGCTCCCTTCCCAGAGCCCACAACTTCACTGGGCACGTAGAGGCTGCCAGCAGCAAGCTATGGGATCACAGACATCAAAAGCTGCATTAAATGAGGAAATACTGTCACAGAATTGTTGGAGTTGGAAGGAACCTTCTAGAGATCATCTAGTCCAACTCCCCTGCCAAAAGGCAGCTGTAATTAGCTCCTCCCATTAGAACAAGCATTACTAACACCCTCCTCTCCGTGCCCACTTATTAAAGGTTTCCTTGTGTCATTTGTTTTCCAGGACTGCTTTCAAAGCCACCAGCTTCCTTATGCTGGTCCCGAATGCAAGACGCCAACATGGAAGAGCTCAAGATGTCCACGGCCACCATCTCTCCCTTACAGAAAGTTAGAGGTATTGCCAGGCCTCGGGGAGCCAAGGGATGGTCCCTTCTGGGAGACCAGGGAAAACACTGATGATACATCTGGCACGTCTCTGTGCAAGTGGAGATGGAAAAGTCCCTCGGCCAACTCTGGGTCACTGCTCCTGTGCCAACATGCACGTACTCATCGAATACATCACTAAACACAGCAGCGACCAAACTGCCATCGCTTCCTCTGGGGAATTACTATTGACGCTAAGGCTTTCACCCTGTGTTGCATTTCAGCCCTCTTGCTGGGTCTCCCCTGGACGCTGCCTCCAGGGGCCAAGTGCTCATCTCTTCTCGCCCATCGCAGTCTTTAATTAACGTCAGTTTTCCCCGCAGTCCCTCCACCCCAGAGCACTGTTTGCTGGCCTCCTCTTCTGCATCACTCTGCGTCACAAACTCATCACCTCCCAGTTGCATTTAATTCTTCATTTTTTCTGAGTGCGAGGTGGGAGGTCAGGACACAACGGCTGCTCCAGCCCCAAGGAGAACCCTCTCCTGAGGAGCTCCTTCCCTCTCCCAAGGATATGCGTGTTCCCTTCTATTAAGGACAAACGGGCATTTCAGAGTCAGTCTATTGATTTCCCTTGAAAAGTGTTTCTCTTGACATTTATTGTCCTCTGAAGCACAGGAGGTACTTTCAAGAAGCAGAAAACTTCTGAGGACTCCAGCTACCTGTTAAAGCCCCATGAAGATACACCACGTACTGACCAATCTCGTAATACAGCCTTAGTGCCTGTTAAGTCCCAAGTCATGCTAAACTACACTAAAAAAAAAAATACAAACTGATGACAAATATACAGTCAAGCTACTTGCGTATTTAAATTATTATTAATAATAATTTTATTATTGCTTTAATTATTATTAATAATAATAATAGTCCAACAGCCAAACACCCACATGAACTGCAGGTGCCCTCCTAGCCTGGAAATACACTTTTTAAGGAGAACTCAATATTCTGAAGCTTTGCTGGGTGTTACTTAAAGGTTTATAAGTCATTCAACCTGTCCAAGGAGCCACGTCATCTAAGATTCCTGTAGCTCCGTTTAGGGAGTGAAGCCTGGGAGGAGATGGAGCCCCCAGGAGAAACCCCTTGCCCAGCAGGCACACTCCACCAGCACCAGTAACCGAGCTGCTGCAGGGCACAGCTGGAATTTAGCCATCAGGGACTACAAGCAGGTCTGAACTAAACACATTTAAAAAAAAAAAAAAAAAAAGAGAAGGTAATAACAAATGAAACAAAGAGTCTTAGAGTGTATTGTGGTGGGCTCCAATAAAGTGATGCTTCAAATCTCTGAGTAATGACTGCTAGCATGAATATACCATTGTGCCGGAGGGAGACAAATGCTTTTGATGTGCCACCAAATGGAGACTTTTGTAAACAAGTGGAGCACAACTTAAATGTGTTCATCATTGTCAAAGCTTTTGGGGTTTTTTCACGTGCATAAAGAACATCCCAGCACAGTTTGCAGGAAGCCGCTCATTTCAAATAAAAATATTATGAATACAGAGATAACAAAACACACAAAATGTATAGTTAAAAAAATCATAAAAAAAAAAAAGAAAGAAAAATCATTCCATTTTGTAACTACTTAATTCTCTGAGTGGCCAGGAAAGGCCGCAGATCAATAAAGTGTTTGTGAAAGACTGAAAGGAAACATAAACCCCAATTCTTCTGGCTGTTTGGCGTCTTTGTAAACTTTGAGCCGGGCAGGCCATCCACAAGACCATGGGAATGTAGAGCGAATTGGGTCCTTTGTTAGCGGGGGTGCCATGGCGTTCCATGTATCACAGCCCAGGAATGCAGCCTCCGCTTTGACTGCCGATAGAGAAAATGCATTCGGCCTCCAGCAGAGCTGCCAAAGCTGGCAAGAAAAGATAAGGAAAGTAGTAATTGCCCTTGGAGAATATATTCAACTGGAGCTCTTCAGGAGCTGGGATGGATACTGGCAAGGACTGCTAAATGAAATAAAATCCATTGAAAAGAGGGGAAAAAAAATTAAAAAGAAGGTGGGGTGGGGGGCTTTAAATCATCCACAGTTTTGATTTTGGGGGACATCCTGCAAACTTTTACCTTCCACCAGGAGCTGGCTGGTGTCCCTACCAGCAGCGGTGGCGAGCAGCAATCCCCCTTGGCAGCCACGTTGGGTCAGGTGAAGGTTGGCTGGGGTTCAGGAGGGGAGGCACACCACACCACCACCACAAAGGAAGCTTCAGCTCAATTTGCCTCCCAAAAAGATGCTCAAGTACTGGGAGAGAGAAGCTGATTATAAGTATATAAGTTGCCCCCCAACCCCAGGGCAAAATAATTGGTGCTTATAAGCCACGGTGCGGTGTCCCAGATCTGCTCCACCCAAAAAAAAAAAAAAGAAGAAAAAAAAAAAAAGGTCTGGCAGAGTGAAAAACATACCCTGGCCATTTATTACAAACACCCAGGGTGACAAAGACTGTCTCTCCTCCCTGGGATAAGGAGATAGAAATGGATTTTTGGGGGTGGGGTGAGGGGGTGGGGGAACCACCCCAACCCACACCATATAGCTCCATCCCTTAAAGACCCTTTTCCTCCTGCATACATTTGTCCTTGCTACTGGCATTGAGACAATCCTTGGCGACAAAGCACCTCGCTCTCATGAAGGAAAGCAATTCTTTCGCATTGTGCCACCAATAATCAGAAACCCACATCTTCAGCCTCACTGTCTGACTTGAAGAACAAAAGGCAGTTCTCAGTCTTAACCCCAAGATCTGATTTAAAAGGGGAGGGAAGGAGGGGGAAGACCTTGACCATTCATTAACAACAATCTTTTTCTTCTTCTTTTTTTTTTTTTTTTTTTTAAAGGGGAAAAAAAAAATCCTTTGCACACAAAGTAGTACTCCAGATATGTATATGGAGCCTGAATTCAACAGCTTTGAGCAGAGTAAACCTTTGTGGAGGTAAAAAAAAATAATTAAAAAATAATGAAAAGGCAGTGGAGATTAACACTGTTCATTCTGGAAAGCTCCAACAGCTTGTCTGAAACAAAGTACACCCCCGTCTAATTGGTGTACAACTGTGGCAGGAATAGAGGGTGAAATAATTTAAAGGTAGTTAAATGGAAGAAAAGAGTACAACTGGGTCATTATTTCATACACCACAACTTTAACTGGTCCTTTGCAGAAGTAAGAAAGTATCAAGTCTTTTTGTCTCAAATAAACCTATATACTTCACATCACAGCTTCGGAAAGCTTTATGAAAGTGACTTCCATACAGACCTGCTGACACACGGGCACATTTTACACATTTTACATGCACACCCACCCACATTTATACATACTTGCATATAAGGTACTTACATATAATCTTTAAATTATTTTGCTGGGTTCAAAAATCTGTTTTTGACATGTAACAAATCATTATCATAACTTAGTATTTAAACCTGTGATCCAATGAGTACATGCAGGTGGGTTGTTTGTTATTGTGGGGTGGTCTTTTATTTATTTAAACTTTTGAGCACACAAACACCAGATCAATTTAATTTAGTTTGCCTCAAGTGCCAAATAGAGATGGAAAACAAAATCTGCAACATTACCAGCACCTGTTCAGTTACTAAACTGCCTAAAGAAAGCACAGTCTGACTTTTCAGTACCCGTACTCCCCCGCAAGAATTAACCAAGCAAATACTGCCAATAAATGTAACAAAGCTTAATACCATACTTAAGTAATGAGTGGGCAAGAAGCCCCCTTGGGGAGGAAGCACTGCAAGAAGAAAGCTTTGCTTCCAACCTGGAACAGCATTTATTTATTTTCCCTTGTTTAATAATCTTAATTATCATATGCAGTCCCTGATCAGTCTGGTGTGACGGGCTTGCTGGCTTCTCCCGAGGTTCGTTTTTAGCTGCATACCACCTACAGCAATTAGCTGCTTGTGCTTTTGTCTGTTTTCTGGCATTATGCCCTTCTCTTTCATGGGATTCCTCTTTTCTACTTGGACTAGATGTTTGCAAGTCTCCTGGCTTTGAGCTATTTCAGTAACAATTGTAGCTGAAATACTTAAATATTCTCATGAGAAAGACAGCTGGGAGGAATTGGGGAGGGGAGGAGGGTGTCAGCCTCCCAGAGAATGACTTGGAAACCCAATTTAATGTCACATTTAACTCCCTATATGGAATACCCAGGCAAAAAAAAACCACAACACCTTCTGAAAATAATACCGTGCACACATCCAGTTGGCACAGGCAGCAAAGTGACAAAACATTTCCCGGTGCACAAAACATGGTAAAACAAAGTCTAAGGTTTACATCTAGCCTGAAATGCCAATTATCGGCAATTCCGCCCCCCCATTATTTTTTTTTTGTAATCTTGCAGCTTAATGAAAGGGAAATCTTTTCTTTCTAATAGCCCTTTTCCCCCAAAAAAAGTGGGATGGCAAGAGTTGGGCAGCTGTGCCAGTAGCAGCCGATAGGTTCCATGTGCACTTCATCACACATTAAGGGGAGTGAAGCCACTGCTCCCAAAGGATGCTCCCGCACAGATAAATCACAGCTCCCGGAAAAGGAGCACAAATGAAAACATTTGACATTATCTACTGCCTGTGCCACCCAAAACAAGATGCATCGCCACTTCTGTTGAGCCTTGCTGCAGCAGAAAAAGCCTCATGTATTTAGAAATTAATATGAACTGCAAAAGGAGTTCTGTATAGAGAGTCATGGAAAGAAAAATAACCTAAAAAACCTGCTATAGCTCAGCACAGCCACTTACTAAAGCCATTTAGGTGTGGGACAAAACATCAGTGTGTGCTCTCATGTAGTTTTAATCCATATTGCCTTACCCATAAAGATGTTCCACTCAGCATCCAGGTCCCCTTGGTTGGCCAAACAGCCCCTCATGACATTGAAGCAGTAGTTGTAGCAGGGCTTCACCGACACCAGCCCTCGGCAGAACGGGCAGTACATCATTCTCAGCAGCGCTCGCGTACCCTGGGGTGTGGGGTTCACCTACAAAAATCAAAAATAAAAGGAGAAAGGAGAAGAAAATCAGCCCTCGGTCACTAAAGCAAAAAAAAGCATCCGTTTGCCCTGTGGTGGGGGGAGCAGAGGAGGTGCAACGGGGTGAGCCACCACCAGGTGCTCCAAGCTTCCTGCTTTCGGGGTCCAGGAACGTGGGATGCAGGTGAAGGGGGTCTGGCTCACCTCCTTGAGAGCACAGCCAGTTCCCCCCTCTGCAAAACACCCTCTGGACTGCAGCATGCCTTGTGTACTGTATTGAAGGTGGTGGAGTCCCCTTCTTTGGAGATTTTCAAGACCCGCCTGGGGAGGGTCCTGAGTAACATACTCTAGCTCTGGGCAATCCTGCTTCAGCAGGGGAGTTGGACTAGATGATCCCTGTGGTCTCTTCCAACTCTAAAAATTCAGTGAAATTGTGGGACTCCTCCCTGGGGTCCAGGGACAGGCCCCCCGAGGACATGCAGCACTCAAGCACAGGGAGGGCAGTAAAAAGCGACTGAGCCAAAAGGCTTAAGGAGGGGCTGCCCTGTCCCAGCCCTGCTGAAGATGGTGCTGGGATTTCTCAGGAAAAAGCAGCCGAGACGGGATGCCCGTAGCCATCCCCGCAACAAACCCACTGGTACCGTGCCCTCCTCCTCCTGGACAATTGCCCGCCAGGGCTCTCCAGCAGAGATAGCACCTCCTTTATCTTACATTCAACCCCTGCAACGCAGCATTCCCGTCACAGACACCCAGGTTCATTCCCCCTCAGCACTCATCACACTAAATAAGGCCGGTCCCCGCACCCAAAGGGGGTGGCAGTGACAGCCACGTGGCTGAGGACAAGCCAAGAGGACCCTCAAAGGCAACAGGCAACCCCTGGGCGTGCAAGCGGAGCTGTCTGCAGCAGGCACGTCACCCCAAGAGCCCTCCACAGGGCTGTTTTCCAAAGTGACTCATGGTCATTCATGTTTGATTCACTCTCTGGCCTGGCTTCAAGATGTTCACTGAAACCATTTCCATCCAGCCGGTCTGAGGAGCATTAGCTCCAGCACCACGTACGAGTGCTGACCACGTGGTGGGTCTAAAGCGCTGAACAGAGAAGCTCCCTCAAGAGCAAGTTCAAGTGTTAATTAGCCACACGTGAAAATGGAAAATTAAGATGCGATCAGACATATGCTGACAAAATAGAAGCAGTCTCTGGAGTTTCAAGCAGTGCGCTTGAGACTTCTTGGAAGGCATCTATAGAGAGAGTGCTCTAAATAGGTTATAGTCCAAGATCCTGCTGAAGGAGGAGAGAGACACAGAGCCCTGAGGAAGAGAGAAGTCATTCAGTACAAATGTTTGGATGCAGGTGGCCTCCACATCTCGCCTCCTGGAAATCTGGAAACCGACTTCATGGCAGAGGAGGACCAAATTGAATAGAGCCAACCACACGTGAGGAAGACCTGGGACCACACAGACACCGAGGACCTTACTCCTGCAAAGCCCATCTCAGCATGAGGGCTATGGAGAAACTGGACCTGAGCTTCTGCTGCAAAACCTAGTTGGCAGCACATCAGACTAGGAGGGAACGGATTTTAACAAAATCAGACCAGAAAACAACAACAACAAAATCTCACTACACAATCAGGCTGGCTTTGCTAATGATATCAGTAGATTTTTAAACCCTGTTTTCTTATGAAAAGAGATGACAGATAAAGACTGTGCTTCCAACAACTCCACACTTTCTCTTCAGCAGACAAAAAACTGCTTAGAAAGATAGGAGGAGGATTTTCTGCAGTTGATGGAGCTCAGGGCTGGATGGTGGCTGGCCAGCAACGTTCATTCAGACATCACTTCACCCCTCTTTTGCTTGCAAGGAGCCTGCTTGGCTGAGCAAAAGGAGACTGGATGTAGAAAGCTGTTTGCGGTGGTGGGGGAATCTGATTCAGGGGCTTCAGAGCACAGATACACACATATATCTATATATATATTTGGGAGGCGCAGCGGGAGCAGGAGCCCCAGCAGAAAGCTCCCTGTCGGGACAGCCTGGCTTTAAAGCAGAGCTAGTTCAAACACTGGGAAGATCTCAAGCAACAGAAACCAGCTAAATCAGATGATTTATAGTAGGAAAACTGAAAACAGACAAATGTATAAAGGTATCATCTGCCATCCAGATGGTGCAGTCCTTGCATAACGAAAGAGTTGCAGGGGGATAGAAAAGGGAACTAAACAATATCTCACACTCAGAGCCCTGAAGGATGGCCCAGTTTAGGAGTTCAGTCATTTCTCTGATAAAAGTCTCCTCCCATGACATTTGGTGCTGGGTGCCAGCACCTCCAGGCCTTGTCCTGAGACTTATCATCAGATCCTAGCCATTCCCGCACTGCTGCTCCTCAAAGAAGCTCTCTGCAAAATTAGGAAGAGGTTGGCACCAGCCAGGTGCTAAAGCAGTTTGAAGTGGAGCAAGGAGACTCCCCCAACTCTTCCACGGAAAGCTGCAGTTTTAGGAAAGGATGCTAAAAAAAAAATAAAGAAAAAATATAATCACCCATGACCCAGGAGGCACCTTCCCATCTTCAGTTCCCAGCTGCAACCCCACAGCACCCTCCCCGCTTTGATATTTCATAGGGGACTTGATCTTTATGAATCCCAGCAGATGCAGGGGAAATCAAAGCCGCTTTCCCGCGTTCCACAGGGGAGCGACGTGGGATGGTCACCAGGATTAGGTCCTTTGCAACAAAAGCCCGGGATGATTTTAAAAGCAAACAGTGTTTTGCCTCCTTCCCTACTCATAGGTTTGTGGCTCTGAGCTCCACACAGGGGTGAGCAAACGGGGCGCCGAAAAGCCAAAGCCCAGCCCGCAGTGACTGCTGTCAGTGTGCAATGTCACTGCAGAGGAAGAGGAAGGCAAAGGGGAAATTCATCAGTCCTAAATCTGATATTTTATGGTGTCAGAAAGCAACAGGAAGGCGCAGGCAGAGAGCAGCTCCGAAAGAGACTTTTCAGGAAAGAGTATGAGCAATTACACCTCGTTAAAACAGTGATAAATGCTCGAGTGCTGCGGATCGCTGCAACGAGACCCTCTAGCCCTGGCAAGGGGCCCGTGGCCAGTCCAGACCAATTCTAGATCCATCCATGGGCTGTGCCATATGTCGCCCTGGCAATTCTTCACAAGGTTTTAATGTTCGCTCTGCCACGCCAGGTGCAAGCTCTTAAAACACCATTGTATGTAACAGTAAACCCAGATATGCTTTGTTCTGGGGTTGTGTTTATCTTGGAAAGCAACTCAAGTTCATTCAAACCCTACTCTAGAATGACCCTCAAAACCAAATAATCTCCTTTCTAATAAAGCAGAGTCGCAAAGAAAGCTTTATTTGCTGAAGAGGATTTACTCTAGCAGATTTGAACCCAGGTAGTACTAGTACAATGTAGTGCAGATACCCTGTAAAAACTCATAATAGGAGTAAATGCACTCCAACCCCTTCCTTTTATCTTGTGAAATTTATTTCCTTTCCGTGACGTTCCACACCACTGCAGCAATCCATCACCCTGCGGTTTCATCATGTAAATTACAATTTGTCCATGTCTATACGCTTTGTCAAACCTGAAGATTAAAAGCTGCTAACAGATGTGTTTTGGCACCAATCTTCACATTCGTATTGAACTTGCTCCTTAAAAATACAGATTTGCACACAACTCACAGAAACTAAGTGAAAAGCAAACAATTCCGTGCTTAATTCAAAGGTGCCATATCATATTTGTTGAGATATTCGCCCCCCCAGCTTACATTAACCAGTGAAGGTTTGACCATGTTCTTGCAGAACGATGTGCTCTTGGTAAAATAAAAATCAGGTTTTTGTTGCTACCTTGTCATATCCACCCCATTTCAGAGTCTCGCATAAGGGAAACAATTTGCCCTGCGTCCTTCGCCTTTTCCAGCTCGTTGGCAATTGCATCTGGACACATATATCTGGTAGAAACGTCACCATTAAAGCCCACACCCAACAAGTGAAAAGCCTTCTTGTTAACAACCCACCACAAACCCCACCAAAATTAGAAAAACCCAATCTGTGCAAGCAGGTAACGCTCAGAGAAGCAACCGGTTTCTTTTCCCCCCTCCTACTCAAGTCAGGAATAGCTGAGAAGGATGACAGAGCTCCAACCATGGGCAGTCCTGCAGGGAGCTCCCACCAGCCACCAAACAGCCAGAGCTGCATTTTATTCTCTCACTCTACCCTCAAGTTAACATTAAGATTGTTAATAACAACATTTCAAATCCTGTCAGCTTTAATAACTATTTATAATAACAGTGATAACTCGGGCTTTCTTATTTTCCAAGCTTGCACAACAGCAGCATTTCCATGCCAGTAGCACAGCCACCAGAAAACATAAAAATCCAACAATTTCAAAATGAATGCACTGAAATTACTTTTGATTTATACTGTGCTTTCTTCAAAAAATAACTGAATTAGGGCAATACTGGATAAGGAAGACTGATGCAGAAAGTGACGCAGAAAGATGATTTCATGGCTTCACAAACTAACTCCAACGGTAACTGAAGGGCTGTGGGACGCTCCAGGTGAGCAGCCAATTTGGACAAGTGAAGTGCCATCCAGTTTTGGGACCGGCACAAATTACTTGCACCACTTTTTCCTCCCCTCAGTGTTGTGCAAGAGCATCATCTTGGCACATGCCGGTCCAGACGTGGCTCTTGGTTTGCTTCCCCACCCCAAATATTCCAATGAAAGAGTTTTGGAATTAACTACGCATTTAACCAATTCTGCTGGCCTAGTGCTAGCAGATGAATAATTTAGAAAGCATCTGCTTCAACCACAGATTTGGGCCCCCGAGGTCCTGCACAAGGAAGCATATTTAGGAGCGATACTTGGGAACCCCTGGCGATGTCTGTCCCAGCACCATCTTGTGTGAGGAAAAGTTCAAGAATGCTTTTACGCTCGATTCCCGACTTGTAGCTTCCTTCCCACCCCCCCACTGGACGTGAGGCTGCCAGAGAGGAACACCAGAGCTCCTGGGAACCACACCACCAGTCGCTCGACCTGCCTGGACTTGATATTAATGTGTCAAAAGGGGGGCTTGTCTCCTCACAGGCCCCCACGCAGGGCAGAGGGGACGTCAGAGTACCAAGCAGATGCCTTTTCCACAAGCCACTTAAGGAGCAACACCAGGGTCAACATCTCCTGCTCTCGGGGTCCTCAGGATCAACGCCCCTTTCCAGCAAAGCTTGTTATCCAAAGCACCCGCCTCTCCCTGACCCAGAGACACAGCAGGTAACGAGGGGCATTCTGTTTGCTTTAATGAGCCAAACAGTGAGAACATTTATCTGGGCAGCTACACCCAAAAAACTTCCTTAAGTTATCCCTTGCATTTCCAAACTTCCAAATATCTCTTTGCGTTTCCAAAATTAGCAGCAGAACCATAGTGTGCAGAGAGGCAAAGGAAGAAAAAGGGGAAAAAACCAAACCAAACCAAACAACAACCCAGTGGACTGAAAGACTCCTGCATGATGCCATCAGCTCCAAACCTGCAGCCGCATCCACACGCGCTCCCATCCCGTCCCGTTAAGTCTGCCACGAGTGCCGCTCAAGCATGCTTTGAAGACTATGCCTAAACACAGACCCTCAGATGGCTGGAGTGGAGGCAGATGCAGTCACATTCTTGGCAGGTCTTCTCAGGGTCATCTTTGATGTGGAGAAGTGGTTGGTATTGTTTTCTGCATTGATGTTTGCCCTTGGCATGTGGAAGCCAACGTCCTTGTGCACAGCAGCCCCTCTGTCTGGCCCCATGGCTTGTAACTTGTTGCCTGGACAGCACTACTATTTTGGAGGTCCCTCTGCAGCATGAAAAGGTCTCCTCGGCTCTTCTGGCCAGTCCTCAGTTGTCCATGAAGCAGCAGCAGCAGCAGCTGCCCATCTCTTCTCAATGTATACAAGGAACGCACTTCATTTCTGTCGCCTCCCTGGGAGGGTTTACTCTTGCCCAAAGGCTGCCCAGCTTTGTTGGATATAGGAACCACAGAATGGTTTGGGTTGCAAAGGACCTTAAAGCCCATCCACTCACACCTCCTGCCCTGGGCAGGGACACCTCCCACCACACCAGCTTGCAGAACTCCCAGCAGTTCCTCAGATGACTGGACAGAAGGGTGAGGGGAAAAGAGGGGACCTCCCTCCTACAGCAAGAGTTGACGTGCACCCAACAAGCACTTTGCCCTCAAAGGTGTCACGACCCTTGACTGGGCTGTGGGTTTAATCACATGTAACTAATTAAAGGAACATCTCTGAAGCTTGAGAACTGCCCAGTTGTAGGTTCTCACCCCTTTTTGGTCACTCTGGGTTGTGTTTGCTCCTTTTTTCCTCCTCTGGCTGGGGCAGGAAATGTCACTGCTGGCAGCAATTTAACTGGGCGGATTTCAGTGCTTGAGGAGCGATTAGGGGATGGGCAGGTTTCCGTCTCCTGAAGGGGAGGGCAGGAAGGTCAGAAAAGCACCCGGCGTCCGTCAGTGGCAGAGAGAAGCCCTGGAGGCCCCCAGCTCCTCGAAGCCCACCTCAGGCATAGGACTCATCTTTGGAGGACAGAAACAGCACTCTAGGTTTTCTTCTTGGATCTGCTGTTCAGGACTGACCTGGAGAATTTTGTACTTTTTGGGTCCAAAAAAGGGAATTTGAAGGGTGAAGACCTGAGCATCAAAATTATGGGTTTTAGAAGTCTGTGCTTTCTCTCCATTGTGTGTCTGGGCAGCAGACATGGCTTCTGAGCTGAATTAAAAGTCACTTAAAGCATTCTGGCACAGAAATCAAGCTTACATGCAGCTCTTCAATATTCCCTCTTCTTTCTCCCCTTTGCTCCCAAACTCATGCAAGGACAATACCTTCCTAAATGCATCTCCCTAGTGAAGATGTAAAAAATATATATAGGGTCATTAAAAAGCCATCAAGGTGGTTCCACTGTAAAGCGCTCTTTGCTCTCCTGATAGCTCTTTGCTCCTGGGAAAGCAAAAAGCAGATGGGTCTTGCCCTAGTTCATATTTCTCCTCCCGAGGATTTTCAATTAAACATTTTAAATTTGCTTGTTACAAAATGCATTAAAAGTAAAACTAATTTGCATTACTTTGGACATTTTTTTTTTCATACAGAAGAATAGAAGATTTATCCCTCACGTTAATCCCTGGCATAAGCAGCCATCCCACTACAACCCCTAAGTAAAAATAATAAGGAAGCAAAGTCAATAGAGTCGTTATATAGAGCTCAGCAAAGCCGGGCTAATCTATAAGTAATGTAACAACTGCACAAACACAACCGCAAAGCAGCAGCAGAAAACCAGCAGCTTTTAAACTCCTATATAGAATTTCGCATTGTGTCTTGCAGAAACGTGATGTTAGATTTCTACTGATTGAGATTAAAACACTACAGAAAAGACTATTAGTCCTCCCGCGGCCACCACCAAAGCTTTGGTATTCAAGCAGCAGGGACTTCTGCTGTCACTTCAAAAAGTCAAGCTGTTGCAGAATTTCCAGTGCAACTTGTGAAACTGAAGAGGAAAGTGTGGCGACTGTGATTGTCCACAGCGCGTGAGCTATTCTTGCAGCTGAGTGGGTCTCTGGGTAACCTTCCACACTTGAGCAATTAATTCTAGAGTTGAAGGCAACTCTACACTCAAGGATCTTCAAAAGGGAGAGAGAAAAAAAATCACGATGCCACCTCAAGTTCACGACTTTGATTCGTAACAGATGCGGGGACCATAGCCCTCGTGGTCCTGTGTCAAGTCTGGAGACGTTTTGATGAATTCTGAGCAGATGGAGCATAAACACGATCCCTCACCCATGCACGTTTATTGCCTATCAAGTGATTGCACATTCCCGAAAACTCTACTGGGGCTTAGCAGACAGACCTCCCACCCGAATATTCCATCCACGCTCTCCAGTGGTGAAAACCCTTTTTCCCTTTCTTTCTGAGAGCAGTATCTACCATGGTGCTACACAGCCAGAAAGAAGAGTCACCAAACTTGAAACCCCAAACAAGAGGTCGACAGGCTTGGCCAGAGAGCCAACATGGAGACACCCACCACCGACCCTCCTTCTCACATCTCCTTCCCACTACAGGATGGTGTCCCTGAGGCTGGAGGACTTTGTGGTTTCCTAAGAGAGACCGTCACATGTAACCCATGGAGCTCCACAACACACATCCTCAACCCGCAGCACCTGGACATGTCCCCTGGCAAGAGTCCTCACTACTAAATGGGGACTTGGAGTGCCCAAGGACCTAAACCTGCCACCACTACCTTACAACGTGCTCCCGGAGCCTGAATACATTAGCATGGCAGCTCTTCCCTTGCTAATATTTCTGCCCTATCGCACACATGCAGGCTTATCGCAGGCTGTTTATCTCATTTCTCTTCCAAGAAAAATTAACGTGGAAGCAGTCTTTATTGTTTTTTCTTTCCAGAGAGACAGTATTTTAATATTATCCCTGTAAGTCAGGGCAATTTGAATGATTATCTCACTTAACGATGCTGCTTGTGCTGCCTCCAAAATTGCATTCTGCTTCTAAGAGCACCTGAACAGCTATTTTTCTTTTCTTTTCTTGCACTTAAGGTGATTCAAACTACCGCCTGCCCTTTCAACCTGGTGTTTTATTACCCCGTAACCAGGCAGGGAGAAAGAAAACCTCTCCCTGCCCAATTAAACGATTGTACTAAATCTCCTATAGCCCACAGGAAATGAGCCGAGTTTGTTAAAAGGAAATCACTAATATTTGTTATCTTACACAATCACTTTAAGGAGATTATCGAATACACCTGTTCTTTATACCGTACAACTCAGACTAAATTAAAGACAAATTTCACATTAAAAAAAAAAAAAAGTGACTCCAGTTAAACTACTCCAAAGAGGTTTCTAAGAAGAGGGAAGTGAACATTTAAGTGACCAACACATCACAAAAAGGGATGTTACTATAACAGTTGGAGGTCCTGAGGCCTCACTCATGCTGTGCGGGTGGCACCAGGTACAACTGGCTCCTTCCCTGCGCAAACGGCTCCAGATTACTGTAATCATGGAAGTACTGTTTGTGATGCTAACAGCAAATCATCAGCTGCTCCATAACAGATGCCCACAGCATCCATGACTCACTGTAATTTGAAGGCAATATTAAGAAGGAGCCATTACACAGGCAAACATGGTTATTTCCACTACAGAAGGCATTTAATTCCCCGCTTGGTGCTGTTCCCAGGGGACAGTGTCAACCTGGGACCAGTGTCAGAATGGAACTCTACCATACAACGGCACAGCCTACAAAGATAGAGTTTGGTCCCACCTGCACTCAACTACCACCACCACCTTTAGGTACCAAGTGAGGACAACAGGGAAAGACGCTACTCATCACGGGTCCGTGGGACATGCCAATAATGGCAAGATGGTGCTCACCGCAGACACTTTGCTCACGACGTCCCTCGCGACGGCAAGGCCCTGCGCGAAGGTGCGGGCGGCCACAAACGCTCGTGTCACTTGGAGCTTGAGCTTCCGCGGCACGTCCCCGAAGGGCTTCAGCTGCTCGGTGTACTTGCTGACACACTCAAGGTACTCATCCGTGAAGTGGTACTGGGGGTTGACCAACCGGAACATGCGCTCCAGCAAGCGCGCCCAGAACTCGTTGAGCATCTCCTCCAGGTTGACGTTGCCACCCACGTAGTACCGCTTCAGCTCCACGAAGAGGTCCTTGAACAGCTCCGAGTTCTGCATGTACAAACGGCCGTACGTCCGCACAAACATGTCATTCAGTGACTTCTCAGCATTTTCGAGAAGTTCTTTGAAGAACTCTAGAAAAGAGGTAGAGAAAACAGAGTAAACATGGGCATTGGGTTGTGTGGTTGCACACTGCTACAACCACCACCATTGCTTAACTGGAAAATTCAGCACACTGAGACCATCACCCAAGCGAAATGGAAAAAGAAAAGACTCTCTAAAAATTTTCAAACCATTTACATATTTCACAATTCTCGATTACTCTTCATAAAACACACTGCCCCTCAACCTCCTTCCAGACCTGCAGACTGCATGAGTGAAATCTCTTTTGATGCAAACCTGAACACCGCGACAAGTCAGCAAAATGAAGAAGGAAAAAAAAGGCCAATTTCTTGTGTTACCGCTCAGCCGTCTTAAAAGAAGTCATTTCAAAGCACAAGACCATCAGAAAGAAAAAAGGTGTTTTTTTCTTAAACAGACATTTTGCACAAATAGATCTTTTCAGTTCTTGTCAGCTCACTTTCTGAAATGATTATAAACAAGCCTTTAAAATTAACCAGTTTTAATACATTTTAAAAGCAGAACTCAAAATCTACCTGCAGGTTCTTTCTCTCCCATCTTGCACGTTTCCTAGCTCTCAGGGCAGGGCCCGTATCTAATTACCTAATTGGTCATGATTGCAGACGGGGTTTCAGATGTTTGTGGCAATACCAAAAAACCACAATTAAGCCAGAATTTGCTCAAAATCCATTGCTCAAAATCCAAGGGCTAAATACTTGGGACAAGAATGACAAAAGAGATTTTTTCAGATGGCAAAGGATGGATGGGGGCCCTTGGGTTTCATGGCTTTCAAAAAGCAAGGCCCAACTTGGGTTCCGCTTCCCGGGGCACCAGACAGCCCGGGGCCAGAGAAGTCACCGCATCTCAGCGGTGCCACATACATCTCCAATGCCAACAATGAGCTGATCTGACGATGTCTGGCACGTCAGATACATCTGCCCGGTTAGTTTAAAGAACATCTCCTGCCAAGGCACTGCCACCAAAGCCTTGGCACATCCACCCAAGCAAAGACACCCTACCACGAAACCTTTGCCTTGGAGATTTGATGTAGATGAGCTACAACAAAGTAAACAACAGGGGAGGGGTCTACTGAGTCAACTGCATTTGGGCCATTTTGTAACAAAACTCCATGCTACATTGCCTTGGGAAGAAGGCAAGGAGAGCAAGGGTAGGTGCCACCCAGGACACACCACATGGGGACACTGGTACCCTGGGTGTGGGTGCAGCCTCTCCACCACCACATGTTCCAGGAGCCACATTATTTTATGCATGCCACCAGCAACTGAAGATTCTAACCTCTGCCTTTCTGTGACTCATATTCAACAAATATTTTTTAATAAAACATACTTCTGTGGGTTTTTTAATCCTTAAAGGAGTAGCGTTTAAGGCCAGAAGTTGTTAGAAAGGGGGAATGGGAGAGAATATTTTTGGCCCAGCGTAAATTTAAACCTTGTTAAAACATATTACAAGTATGCTGAAGTTCAGATTTTCATCTTCAAAGTGCTCCAGTACAAACAAAGCCTAACACAGAAAACATTTTCTGGAAAAACTGAAACATTCTTCAAGTTCCTGATGAACAAAGTCATGGGGCTCGGGGCCTGACACGGCTGTATATAATGCAGCCTCTTAGGAGCACGAGAGAAATGATCCAGGGAAGAAGAGATTGATTTCAAACACCCGACATGTCCTCTGTCCAATATCAGCAGGAACCTCCACTTTTGTTCCCATGACTGGCATTTCCTCTCCAGGAAGACTTTTTTCTGTTGAGTTTATACTATAGAGATTAGTTTGATGTATATTAATTTCTAATTCACTTAATCATTTTGAAGGCTCATTTCCTTCCTTCCCTGAGACTTTTTAGTATCACCAAATAAGTTGTGCATTTAAATACTTTTGTGCCAGGCACAAGAACTGGCAGATGCATCAAGAAACTCTTCAAAAGGAATTAGATTTTGAAATTATATTGATGAGAAATCCATTAAATACTTCCAACCACTAGGCTAAAGGAACCCAAAGCAATGTTTTAAGCCAGGAAAGTTATCTCAAGTAATACATCCATATTACCATAACCAATTTATCCTCTTGCCCAAGCTCCTTTTATTGGTTACACTCCAAAGTGGATGTTGGATAAACTGTATCCAGGCTTTAGAGCACTTCATCTCTTAGCTATTTTTCATGTGGGCTAGAACCAGGTAAGTTCATTAAATATCCTGGGGGTAAAAGAAAAAAAAGGCAGCCCAATTAGCAGCAAATACCTGTGCACCTGCAGTCTTCCAGCCAGCAGCTTTTTCTTGCCCAAAAGAAAGGGTAAATAGAGGAAACAAGAACTTCCCACCAAACCCAGCTACTTCTGAAAGCCCACCACACAGCTGCTGGAGAAGGCACCACGCAGGTGCAAAGCATCATCCCCGCTCAAGCACCAGCCAGTGTCTTCTCAGGCCCCTTCTCAAGTGTCCTGTTCCAAATAAGAAGGAGGGGGGAGGAAGACAGGGGAGGCTGTGTGCCCACCACTCACCCTCCTGCTCCTCATCCCATAAAGCCTCCCTGCCACATGCCCCTGCATCCCTGCGCCGTGACAACGAGATGCCCCAGTGACTGGTGCCGGTGGCTTGGCCCATGGGTGGCCTCGCTGCGGTGGGGGTAAGGTGGGGAGGGAGGATGCCGAGGGGCCAGCGAGCAGTCATGCACCCAGCAACGGGACCTTCCTCCACACGATGCACAGCGCTCGTAGCTCGGTCAGCAGCGGGATTAAATGGGTCTTACTCCAGCTGGTGGCATCCTCAGTTTCTGTCTCCCCATCAAGAAACCAGCTTGGGCACAGGAAGGAAGGTTAAGCTTTTCTCTACACAAACCGTGGGCATAGATGCCTACAACGAAGAGAAGAAAGCCCACCAGCCCTTTCCTTTTTATGACTTAAATGCTAATCTGACTAGTAACTCCCTACATCTAATTAGATATTAATTCTCCCCTTCACAAAACCAAGCTGATTAGCAAACACCAACGTAACCCAGCATTAACCTTGCTGCTACAAGAAAAATGGCAAGTTTCTCTCTCACGTCTTGACTGTTTGCTGGGTAAAATAAATGACCACCTTTCATTTGTATTAGAAGTTGACTTGTTCTTGAACAAAGCAAACACACAAAGGCCTGGGTTGCTTATTTTACAGCACTGTAAAAGCACGTTTTACAGCTGCGTTGCAAGCAATCTGTACTCATTAAATTATCACTCTGACAGCCTTCCCGTGAAAAGCTGTCAAAGGCAAACATTTTTTCACAGCCACACATCATACTTTGCTGGTGCTCCCCGAGATGCCGCTATCCGAAGGGTTGTCAGGCTCTCTCTTCCCTCCCAGTCACCCTGTTTGAGCGCCCAGATTGGGGCCGGCCCCTCTGCAGACAAACAGGCAGGAGCACACACACAGCACCAGGAAGGGCTTCACAAATTGACTTGAAGGTCTCCCTGGTTCTCTTGCCCGAGCACAGAAGAACATGGAGAGATGCCTGGGCTACATGGAGAGGACAGACAAGGCGCTGGGCTCATGGGGCTCAGCCAGCTCTTGTCCAAGATACGTGAGCAAGCCCACATTTTACTGCTTCAATCCATCTCATCTACACCTGGCTGATACAAAGCCATCTTGTCTTGTCCCTCGGGGTGATGCTCGGGAGGATGAGTTGCAGGAGCAAGAGTACCAGCAGCTGCCCGGGGGGACCAGAGCCATGAAACCTTTTTTCCCTAACCCCAAGAAGAGAGTTTTTAATTTGCCTGGATTGCAAATAAATCCTGTGGACACTCCCGACTTTGGCACTCGAAGGAAGATGACATTTCCAATGCAATTAACTTTTAGAGATAGAAAAGGCAGTAATCTGCAGTAATCTGCAGTCAGGCACCCTACAGTTCTGGGCTCTGTTTATTTCTTTAAGACGTCTGAATTCCAGGGTAGAATATCAATGCCCAACACTCAGGGAAAGCCTAGAGATGTCATAAAACAGTAGAAAGACTGGATGTGCTGAATCTGGTATTTCTGCAATAAGAGTCCCAGGGGTAAAAAAAAAAAAAAAAACAACAAAAAAAAACCACCAAAAAAACTGCTTTTGAACAAATCCTTCCATAAAAGAGCACAGAGGGAAAGATAACCAGTTACTTGGCAATTTCCTTTTTAGAGCAGAGCAAACCTGAACTGCAGTGCAAAAAAAGGCAGAGAATCTTATCCAAGAGCTCAGCAAAGCGGTTGAGCCAACGCACTCTCCAGATGCCCATCTGTTGCCCACGTTCGGGTGCGCTGGTGGCCTTCAAAGAGCCCACCTTTGAAAAAGCTACCACACACCCTTCTGCTCCCAAAGGCCACCAGGAACGCTGACTTCCCATGCACCAGGTTTGCTTGGTTTAGAGCTGTTTCCAACTGGCCTTGCTCTGCTTGATGTTTCCAAATTAACAATGCAAACAGATACATGCAATTCCGCAACACACCTTAAAAACCAAATAAAGCCAGGCTCAAGCATGCAGAGGGAACATGATGAATATTTATGGGCACAATTAATTAGTTTCAGATAATTTGCCACCCGGATTTTCAGGTATACTCTTAATATGTTGTCCAGATTATGATTAATTAAGGACCGTCTGTCTTACTGAAACCTTTAATTTGCTTGTCTGTGTAGACAATTATGCTTTCTAGTGCGTACAGGAGAAGACTGCCACAAAGAGATTAATTATATTTTCTCATAAAATGGTTTACTCATAAAATGTCCACAACAGCGAGATGGATTCCCAGATGGACTCTCTTGCCCGAGCCGTGGCCCCGAAGGCTCTGGTGCTGGCACTGTCCCAGCCCCTTCGGAGAGGTGCATCTGTGGATGCAAACTCCACCCGGCAGCTGCTCCTACCATGTGAAGCCAAATTCAATCCAGACAGATAGAAGGAATTTGGAGGGAGAAGATAAAAAAAAAAAAAAAAAGAAAAAGGAAGAGATCAATGTTTCTTTTCACCTTGAGGGTGCAGCCATCCATAGCCATGCTACCTACTCCAAAGGAAAAAGAGATTTTTAAGGTTTTTTTCTAGATGTGCCTCATTATTTTTAATATGCCTTCACTTCCTTTATTGCATATGCCACATTTGTAATTTCCACCAGGGAAAAACAAACCATGGCTTAACAACCTTTTTCCAGAAGTGTTGAGAAACCAACGAATACATAGTGTTAACACATTTATTGAATATGAACTCAGGAAGGGCAGGGCAAATCCACAAGCTGTTTCTCTGTCCTGTTTTCAAACATGTGTTAGCACTTACTGACACGGGAAGAACTCTTCCGCGGAGTTTGAAGAAGTACAGGCTTAAATCATGCCAGTGTCACAGCAACAGCCCCGAGACGTGAACCTTGGAGAGCCGGGAGGGACAACATCGCCCCATACTTTGCTTGATTAGCAAAAGGTTTTAAGACAACAACAATTGGGCTGCAGCCTCAGAGGAGAAAAAAAAAACAAAACACCAAAACCCAGGGATTTCTATAACTTCTTGTTTCTGGAGGGCCCAAGAACATCATCTTCATCTGCCCGCCCAGGGCTGGCAGGAGCCCAGAAGAGCAGGGAAGGACACACAGCATGAGCGCACCACCATCACACTGAGACTGAGCTCCTTAAAGGAATAAAAAGCACCAAAGAGGGGGGGGGGGGGGGGGGAAAAGTAGGGGGGGGGGGGGGGGGGGGGGGGGGGGGGGAACAGTACGGAGGTGGCCATCTGTGATTCAAGAAGCAAACAGCAGCACATTGCATTAGGAAAGTGGCAACAGCAGAAATGCCCGTGAACCCTCTTGGTCCATCCCACTTTGCCACATCCCACTCAGCAGGACAAGACCAGCCTTTGCAGCCTCCTCATCCCCATTTCCAGGAACCATCATGTCCCCTACTGGGTCAGCTATAGCAGGTCTCACCCACTGTTCCCATGCAGCCTCCTCCCCAGTCCTTCCATCCTCCTCCTTATGACCACAAGCCAACGGCAGTCTTCCCCAAGACACCTCACTCTCTGCTTTGTGTCTCCTTCCCTCCACTCCCCCCTCCATGGCTCTCATTTCTCAAGCTCACCCGGCTTTTCAAACACATCTATTATTTCTCAGCAGCTTTAGCCTGCTGACCCAGGCCCCTTTGGTACCCACACACCAACCTCCCATCCCAAACAGCAAACATCACCCACAAAATCTGAAAGCGAGTTCCTTCAGGCTGCTGCCACATACTCCCATTCAGAGGAGCTTTCTGGGACACTCACTAAGGTATTTCACACATACGTGTTTTTCCAAGCTGCCTTTCCTATGACTGCTGCTGAAGAGCTTGAGGAGGACCCGTGCTGCTGAATGACAGGGATGGCTTTCTTGTTCCCATTACCTCAGTTCCCCTCATCTCATTATATTTGCCTCAAGAGCTCTTCCAGCTTGGGCCATCTCCTCTGGTCATCCAGAATGCCAGCGGCTGGACACTACAACACTACGATGTGACAGTACATTTAACACTAACAAAATAACTCCAGTTCTGCACTGGTGGAATATCACACCTCCAAGCCCATTACAAGACATGCAAATGCCACCAACTCAACCAGCATGCAGGGGACCAGCTCCCAGGACTCCACAAGCAACCCAAGCCCACATAGAGGGTGGGTAGATGGTTCCACTGTGTAGGGAAGAGGAAGAGAGGGTTAATTTTAAACAGACAAACAATAGCTCATTGACTGGTTGACAGCAATTAGTAACCAGAGAGCACCAGGCATGTTTCCTGTAGCTGAGTATAAAGCTTGGTGCCTGTACCTGCACTTTCAGAAAAAAATAATCAAAAGCCTAAGAGCAGTTTACCTGTGATCTTAACAGCAGTACTGCTTGGACCCAAGACACCAGAAGACTGAGCCCTCCAAACCTGTCCAGAAAGCGGTTTTGCCCATTGCTTAAGTCTTTGCTCAGTTACAAAAGTCTCATTTTCCCACCCCCCCACCTACAGGGCAGGGGCCGGCCCCCCGCTTTGAGATCTCCTTCTGAGACAACTTGACCCCAGGATCTTTCTTGAGCCTCCCAAAATAGAGATCTAGTCCCTGCCCCTGTCAGACAAACATCACACTTCTCAGTGGACAAGACTAAAAATCACAGTGGTTTTTGTGCTTCCTGAAGAACCTCCAGGTGGAGGAGCCCATTAAAAGACAACAAAGAACAAACAAGCTTCCCCAGCACAGACAACAGAGAATTTGTTTCAGCGCTGCTGCAGTGAGTGGGAAAGCACAAACAAAAGCCCACAAGTGGATTTTCTAAAGGAAGTGTGTTGGTGGTTGCTCCCTTCTGCTTCTCCTCCTAAATCACTCCATCCCTGCCCTGGGGAAGAACGGGTCCGAAACCGAGTCTGAAGGACTGGCTCTCAGCAGAAGGCAACTGCTGCTTCTGCAAAACGTGAAAGACCTTTCCACTGTTTTCTGCCCTGGTGAGTATGAGGTTTAGTGCCATCCCTTTCTGGAGAGGGTAGAATGAGGCAGTGCTTTCATCTAGACATGACTGTCAGCAGACAGCCAAAACCATGTTAATGATGCAGCTTCATCATCCTGCTCGCTGGAGGACGGGTTGTAATGGTAGAGCTCTCTTCATGGCATGGTAATGGTAGAGCTCTCTCCATGGCATGGTAATGGTAGAGCTCTCTCCACCACACACATTCATTCAGAAGCACAAACATCCTGTGGCTCCAGCACAGCAAGCATCACAGGGCCACCAGGTCTCTACTGCCAGGTCTCTACTGCCACAGCACCCAGAGCGGGCTCCAGCAGGGACCAACGTGCCAGCAGCCAGGGCTAACCCCAGGGTCCGGGGTGCTTGGGGGAACCTGGCACAGGAGCAGGACGAGGCCCCAGGTCTCTCCTTTTGCAGGTACCTTTTGATAAAAGAGTTAAGGGGAGATGAAGATCCCTAAAGGGCAGTTATTTTGGTAAGGCAGAGTGCCCCGATGGTCTGCCAAATTCTAACTATAGGAGCGGTGGGCTGGGCACCCGCCGGCTCGTCTTTCACCCTTTGCCTCCGCACTGCCCCGAGCACCGGAGGTGAAACCACCACAAGCTTCCCCTCATCCATCCTGTCTTGATCCCAGCTATTAATACTTCCCAGCCACGTGCCCACACCTAAATCCTACCTGGAGACAGTGGCTGGAAACTAAGGGTTATCTGAACAATGAAATCTAGATGAAAAAATGAGATTACAAGTGGGGTTTTTCAACAATTATATCAGAATTTGGAAGACATTTGGCCAGCTCTCCACCTGACAAGCTACTCGGACTCAGCCACGAGTCAGTTATCAGAAGTAAATTGGCCTTTGGGCACTCCAGAGTAACACAAAGCTGGTGCTGGAAGATCAAGGACACCCTGGGATGGATGCTTCAAAGATGCATGCCATGACCCCACTTTACAGCTACATGAGAAACTGGATGTGAGAAGCTGTGGTTGCTCTGCCCAACACGAGCCCACGCAGGAAGGGGTGGGGGTACCATGGTCTTGGGGACCCCTGGCTGGCTCCTGCCACTGGGGCTCATTTTCTTTCCACTCATTGCCCCAAAAGGGTTTTGCTTTACACTTCTGCATTTATTTTATTTTAAATGCTAATGGAAAAGTCAGGGGGAACAGATCAGAAAAACCCCGGGGTTCTCAGCATTTCACAGAGCAAGCCAGACACCGGCTCAGATGGTACCAGTTTGTACAAACCCTTCTGTTGCTCGGGCACTGGGAACACTGGGAACACCAACCCTACTGCCAGCCCGGCCGGGGACAAGCCACCTCACACTCATCTCTATGCACAGCATTCCCCAGGACAACGGCTGCAGAAGTGTGTCACCCCCCCTGAACTCAGAGCACCAGAAGAAAGGAACAGGACTTGGCTCAAGTGCAACAGCAAAAGCCCTTGTGAAACACAGGGGCAGGAGAAGCAGCAGGCACTTGCATCCTCTAGGAAACTCAGGAGGTGCCTTTAATAAGAAAAAAAACCCTAGGAACATCTTATCTAGGAAGCAAGAGAATAGCGGAAAGGCCACAGAAGAGTTATGTGCTGTGTCCTGTCCCTGCTCCAGCTCCTGGGAACAGCTGAGCCGTTTCCCCAAAGCGCTGCTCAGCCAGCACAGCTCCCGGCAGGGAAAACCTCAGCCTCTAAGGGCAAAGGAGGTGAAAGTTCGAGTTTAATAAATGGGACCGAGTGTTTATGCAGGCATAATGTCACCATTAATCCTATTAATGCAATTAATCCCTGGGGGAGGGAGGGGGAGGACACTAACTGGTGAGGATGAGACAAGACAAAGGAGATTTTTTTAAAAAAAAAAAAGGAAAAAAAGGGGGAAAGACACAGCACGTTTAAAGTCCTGACTGCTATAGCTACTTCTATGGCAGGAGATATCACCACAGTCACACAGCTTTGTGGTTTTCCCATGGCTGTCACTGTCATGAAGAGAGACACTGACGTGGCCAGAGAATCTCATCCACACATTTCTCCATGAAGCCCATAACCACATTTGAGATCACGTACACCAGAAAAGAGAGCAAATCTTCATATTAAAAACATTTAGCAATGGGGAATGTGACAAATCACAAAGTATTTTTTATTTTATTAAATAAGCATTTCCCTTACTGATGAAAATATATACCTTACTCCTACACTGGGATTGAGCTAGTGGTTTAAATTACAAGCAGAGAGACCCTCAGGAGCGCACATCGCTGCACTGTAGGCAAATATTTATACAGGATATACAAGATATGTACATCCAAATATGGGATATGGGACTCCAAAGCTCCAGTCTGCTCCCAGCATCTGCAGGACCCGTGCAGGAGGACCTGACGCTGTCACATTACACACGAGGAGTGGAATGATTTCTGGTCAGCCCCTTGGGGACAGATAATCATCAGCTTGTTCTCTGCTCCCGATTAAGAAGAGATAATCCATTTCTGTATGGCTTTGGTGTCAGATCAGAGCAATTCTGGCAAGAGTTCCAACGGCACACACAGTGCCCCAGCAACAGCTGATGCAAAGGCTGCAGGAGCCACAGGGCACCATCCAAGGGACGTGCTGCCACTTCCACTGTGCCTTTTGCAGCAGCAACTGCAGGAAAGGTCAAGCAGTTGGAGGAGGATTTGGAGTTGGAGCATAAACGGAGGCAGCAGCACAGCTTTGCTCTCCTCTTGGACCCCAATGTCAAGGCTGAGAGATTAGCAGCCAGGGAACGTGCACCAAAGAGCTCCAAAGAGCTGGAGGACACGGCTTGCTGCTTGAGCTGCACCCCCGGGCAGGACGGGGACGTGTCACCCTGCACAAGGGGCGTCTGTTCCACCGGCTGTGAGACCACTTCAGTGAAGTGAATTCGGTCTCTGCAGTGACTGGCTCAGTCCCTCTGCACAGCTGTAGCACACAGCATTTCTTAGGGGATGTAGTGTAGGGGAGAACTTTGTAGAGTAGGGTTGATGGCTGGACTCAATGATCCCAAGGGTCATTTCCAACCTGAACAATTCTATGATTCCACGATTGTTAAAGAGAGGAAAGTGCACAGCCCTTTTGCATCAGCTGTGTTTCCATCAGAATGGATTTAGCTACCAGAGGTGAGGTTGCCCTAAAGAGCTGCAAACTCCCAAATCAGAGCACAGGCCCATGCGAAGGAAGAGCTCTGGGAGGGATCACGTGCTTTTCCAATCTCATCCCTAGAGGTCAGGACAAAGACATGGGTCTTGATAATTTCCCCATCCTGTAGTTAGGTCACATCACATCAAGAAGCATGGCAAGAATTACATTGGACAAGGAGAACTCTGAAGTGCAAACCAGAACTGACCACAGTTGACCTGATGAGCAAGCACCAGGACCAAAGGAAGACAAGACAACACCACACCACAAGGAGCCATCACAATTACCCAATAGCAGGCTCTTAAATAAACACAACTACCACTGCACTTCAGGGCACTGCACTCCACAATTTTTGCAGAAGAGTCTGAGAAGCTCAGATTCTTCAACCTGCAACAGCCACTGGCAAGAGTGTGGCTGAAGAAGGGGTGTCTTCAGCCTCCAGGTGACTGGCCTGGAGGGAAAGAAGCAGTCATAATTAAAAGTCTTCCAAGAGGCAAATGATGGAGGATAGTAATCAGTTTTCATCTCTGCTCCTACCCCAGGTAAGATTAAAAAAAAAATTAATCCCTAAATAAGCTCTGTCTGCAGCAAATGAAGACTGAGATCTGATATGAGCAAATGCTCAAAGATGGGGCCATTAGGCTGTGGGACAAGCTGAGGAGGCTGCTAATTCTCCTTCCTTAGTTCTGCACAGGGCAGAGCAACACCCTCCAGGGATGGGTTGGGCACAGTAAATCCCACTTCCAGCAACAGGATCACAGCATCCCCTTCCAGATTTGCCTGTAAAGGGTTCCCAGGGCTAAGATCAGGATGAGACCCGCAGCAGACAGGCTGCGAGGGGCTGATGGAAGAACCGTGCAGCGCCCACAGAACAGCTCGTTCAGGGCTCCCCATCAAAGCTCCCCTGTTCTGAAGCCTCGTGCTTTGACAGGTACCCAGCTCAGCTTGGCTTAATATCACCCGGCCGTCCTGCAAGCCACCTCTCCCCTTGCAAAGGGGCAGGCACACCTAGCACCACCTCAGGGATGCTAACACAGCGAACCCTGCACGCTCTTCCTTTTCAGAATGCACTTCAAAAAGCCTTGTCGTTCATTTAAGGTGAAGCAGATGCTGTTCCTCTGGTCTCTTTGAAAGGGCTTATCTACAGGCTGGATTTCATTAAGTGCCTTGTTCTGCATTTAATAAGCTTGCAAGTCTAGACACTTTGGTTCTCACTCTATCACCCCTTTGGTGTACCAGCAGGTAGAGACAACAGAAGTTAAGAGGGAAATATTTAGCCAGCAGATTTAGATCCTATCAAGCTGATTGCGTAATTCCACTTTGACTCACTGCAATTTCATACTCAGGGACTTTTTCGCTCACCTGGGTGCCAATCCCTTTGGAAAGAAAGGAGCTGCTACCTGCTGCAGTAGTGCAGAAAAGGTCCCTGGGAGGCTGAAGGCCCAGACTTTGGGATATTAGCAGAAAATCCATGTCAAACCAATGACCAAACAAGGGAGAAGAGTCCAGGAAAAAAAACCAAAAACCTAAAAGAGCTGTGCAGTGGAATCACCCTCTGCTACCAGACGGCGATGGCTATGTATGAGAACAACAGTGTCAGCAACCCAGTCCACCTGCTGAAATATATCCAAAATATCTTCAGATAATTTCCCCCTGCAACGGGGTGTCACCTCGTTCCTCCAGACAACAAGGACAACCCAGGCAGGAGCCTGATGCCCTGCTCCTCCCTCCTGGGGATGCCCAGGACCAGGAGCAGCGAGGTGCTTGCAGAGTCCCCCAGGAGATGGGGCTCAGACTTGTGATGGGTGCTGTGCCCAACGCCCGGGCATCGGCTTCAGCCTTTGCAAGGGGGACGTCCCCAAAGTGTTCCTGAAAGAAAGGCGCTTGGCTGCGAGGCGGGCAGCGCTGGACAGGGATGTGCCAGCTACCTCCAGAGGAACCTTCTCCCTGCAGCTTCCAGGAGCTAAGTGTGCCCTGTGGAGACCCAGCCTGATGGGACACGCTGCAGATCCCGGGGCAATGCCCAGAGCAGCCATTTGCCTGTCAGCCCGCAGTCAGCACTGACACTCCAAGCCATGAAATCAGCAGAGACTTGGGTCGTTTTGCTGCTGACCCTGCATCACACTTGAACCCTCCACACGAAAGCAGCTCTGCATTTATCTGCTTAGCCCCAAAGGCAAAGAGAGACGGATACAAATCCTGTTGGTTAACAACAGACTGGGAAAGATCAGCATTTCTGTGGATCGGAGCTGCAAGTTACACACGTTACAGTCTCAGGCACTGCGGGGATGCACCAACAAGCTAACTGCAATCCTGGGTTAGAGCAAAATGGTTTTTCAAAAGATTAATCAGAAAGAAAAAATCTCTCTCTTTGGGAAACAAGCAGCTATAATCAGCAAATATTTCTCTCTCAGGGATTGCAAAACAAGGCATGCTCTGCCCTCTGAGCCATGAGTCACGAACTTCCCCAGCGAAGGGGAGGGCAGAGCAGAGCCACTGTACAGAGAACAACAGGATGGGGATTTTTGTACCTTTTATCCCAGAGAGAGCAAGTTCAAGGTCTCTGCACTTACCATCAAACTTCTTGTATCGGGAACTAAACATGGTTTGTAGATGATTGCTAAGCTCCACAACAGCGTTTCTGAAGTCGTGTTTACTCTGCTGACCGTACCTCTCCTCCATCTCTTGAGAGCAGCATGTGTAGCCTTGGGAGCAGACTTTCAAGTGGTCACCTGAAAAGCAGAGAAGAAAATATCCTGAGTTAAAAGGATTCTCCACACATGGGCAAAGAGGTCAGTTGGTGAGGCCAGGGGGGCGAGGACCCACAGCACCAAGGAGTCGTGTCCCCCCCCATCACTGCGAGCGCTGGACCAGGCACATCAAAACCTAATTCTGTAGAGGAACTTTACAGCAACACATGTAAATACCATACCTGGCCTTTCTGCAAGAACATTAGGAAAAAATGTCCTCTTATTTATTTGGTTAATAAATGTAATAAACAAATTCTCATCTTGCACAGTATAATTTGGAGAACCAGCAAATTAACCTGTATATACTATAATAGCTTCCACAAAATTTTTGCTGAGTATCTTAATTACTTCCAGATCATTCAGCTAATACATAACACAGTATCAATGGCAATAGTCCTTTTGGTACAGATAAAGCCTTTTTTCTTCACCTCCAATTATCATAGGAGAAGTAATCTCTCCCAGAAATACAGCTATCACCGATATTAAAATATATTCGTTTTATGCAACAGCTCATGAAAAAGCTTTATATTTCCCAGCTCCTATTTTTGCAGTTTTCTGTCACCATCCTGGGCAAAACTGGGTGTTTGTTTTTGGAGAATTCAAACAGATTTTTCTTCTTTTACCCTGAAAGATAAATGTCCCCTAATAGTCATCTGTCTCAAGTTGGATTGGTCTGCAGAATCACAAAGTGCTTCAGTATCTACCATAGCTCCATTTCCAAATTTCACAGACAGCTCAAGCACGGGATCTGGCCCCAAATAACTCACTTTTAGAGCATCTCACCACAGTGCAGGATGAATCTGCCCTTCTAGCATCACCAGTAAAACACTGCTGTCAAGTTTTGTGGGCCAAGATAAACCCTTGGCACAGCAGCCCTCTGCTCCAGCTTCCCCAACAGGTCCCATGACGCCACACCACCACGGGCAGGTGGGCTGACACTAAAGCTGCTCAAACTTGGGAAAACTGTGCAAATCTTTTGTCAACACTGAAGACATGATCCAAACAAGCAGTTAGGATGAGGAAGTCATCATTCCAAGTCAGATGTTATTTTAAAAGACACAGCCTACATGTAAGCTGCTGCCTTCCCTCCCGTTTCACACCCCACTGCCAAACCTTATCCTCCGCCCTGAGGAAGCAGATGGAGAAGATGATGGCTCTTCAAGCAGATGGAGAAGAAGACGGCTCTTCCTTACCCTGGAAGCCACCAACAACCTCCAACTGCCACCGCCGTTCAGAGACTCACGGCAAGAGCTGCAAAGGACCTGCACAGAAAACATCCTCTCTACAACCATGCACTTCTTGTGGAGCCATCCCACCTGCCCGAGCGCCAAAAGGGGGCTTAGACAAAAACACCAGCCGTTTTTGCTGTCTGTTTCACAGTGTGAAACAAAGCCTGCCCGTGTCCAACACGAGCAAGATCTCCTCCCAACGCCTTTGGCCCAGCTACTTTACATCCCTGTGCAAGACATCCTAGCGCATAAATGTCAGTATCTCTCCCTTCAGACACTTATGGACCATTTTAAAACAAGGTATAACTATATTTAGATCTCTCCATGCATAATTCCCAAGGACCTCTCCCCCTAAACTCTAGCTTCCACTTGCGCTACAGGGTTTGTTTGTTTCCCCTGGCATCACAGAGAGACCTTGGCTGACAAATAATTCTGCCACAGCTGATTGATTTATTGCACAAGACCACCCGCCGCTCTTGAGTTATGGAAAGCTCAAAGTCTGTGAGGGGAAGCAGCACCGCTTAGACACAGCCTCCAGAAAAAAAGAGAAAACGCTCACTATCCCCTTATGGATCTGTTTTTCTTTGATGGACTCTATTTCCTTCCATCTCAGAGGAGCACCTCCAGTGGCAAACACGCGGTGCTGAGGGGTGAGCAAGTTTAAAAGAGTTTAAAAGGGGTGAGCAAGTTTAAAAGATGCACACCCAGTATTTTCAGATCTTGCCCACCAAATCCATCCCAGAGGATTCACAAATACAAGAAACAGTTTTATATCTATTTATAGTATTAAACTGAAGTTACCATCCTGTCTAATATTACAAAGCAAAATTGTTTTTCTGCAATCCACCTCCTCTCAGATTTGCATCCCTGGGACACACGTGCAAAGCTGAGCAAGGAGAGCACCATGACAGTACATCAGGCTTGCACAGATCCCACTCGGTTGATCGTTAAGAAATTACGCTCCAAAATGCAACTCAGACATTCCAAAACGATGCAATCTAATTATGGAAGACATTTCTCAGTCACATCAGCACTATGTGGTCTTGGCATGTGATCAAGAATTAGCTCTGGCCACTCGGTGCTAATCACAGGGGGATGTACTGCGTTACCCCCAGTTGAGGGCTACAGGCTGTTTTTCTTGCAGTTTTCTTATGCCACTGTGGGAGATACCAATGGAAAGTCACTGGAAGACACTGAGAGCCCAGTTTGCCCATGGGATAGGGCTGTCCTCAGCATCTCTGCCTCCCTGAGAATACATCCTCACTTGAGCAAAGTGACAGGCCCCGGCACGGTTTGGGAGAAACCTCATTTTAAATCAGGGAGCAGCACTGACCCGCTCAGCATCCGTCCGCAGGACTCATCCCACACCTGAGTTTGCAGGGAAAGAAAGGCAGCTACATCCCACTGTCCCACAGCCTGGATCTATCACACGCCCCTGGGGAACTGCTCGCCCCTCCACGGACAGACCCCTCGAAGCACAGGGGTGGCAGACAACAGCTCCAAAACACAACAGCCAGGGTGTGCAGGGGAGACTGAAAGTGACAAAGCCGGAAAGCAGCCGTGCCAGCCCCATGAGCACGGACCGGTTATGAACACAGAAAACACTGACCTAGAGCCAACACCAAAGACAACGCTCTTTGCTTTTCCTGAGGAAAAAGAGGTAAAAACATGAGTATTTAGGCTCACTAAAACAGAGATGTAATGTTTATGTGTGTTACGTAAAGAACACTCACGGTGTGTGCTCGCTGTCAGGGACACATTGGGCAATAATTATTCCCCGAGTAAAAACTCACCAAACAATGGCCATAGAAGGCAACTCTTCACCTACTGTTCAGTGTTAAAGACTCGGCAGCTATTGTACCACCACGTGAGCACAGCAAAAATATAACTCTGCCACTGACTACCTTTCAAGTTCAGCTTTTTATTGAATGATTTGGCAGGGTGTGCAACTGTCCCATGGGGGCTGCCTGGCTAAAAGAGGTTAAGTAGCAGAGGATGACCCCAAACATCTACTGCATGTGCACACCACAGAGTCATAGAATCACATGGGGTTGGAAGGGACCTCTGGAGATCACCCAGGCAACCCCCTGCCAGAGCAGGTCCCACAGGAACATCTTCAGGTGGGTTTAAATGTCTCCAGAGAAGGAGACTCCACCACCTCCCTGGGCAGCCTCTGCCAGGGCTCTGACGAACCAGAAATGACAGAAGAAGTTTTGTCCGTGGCTAGGTGAGGGCACAGCTCTGGGGAACAGAGGTTTAAAGATAGAAATGCAATGGTACACAATGTTACCATCTGTACATCCAAGGAAATGAGATCAGAAAGGTGGTCTTGCAAACTGATGATTTAAGCCATTACAGAAACCCCACATTTAGCAGGCTCCAGGCACACGTAGTTTCTTCCAAATCAAGTAACTATTTTGCAATGTGTTTTCATGGCACGAGTAAGCGGGCAGCGCAGACTCGGGGGCTCCCTGATCTTGAAAAGCAGTTCCTTCCACTGATCCTTTTTCCAAGGACTTTTCAAAATGTTGTTTCTGGATGTCTCACGCCTTCCCAGCCACCGTTTCAGCCTCGTGCTCTGCCCCCTCTCTCTAGCACACATCAGCTTGTGTCTTTAAAAGAGTTTTATGACTTCCTCTCAACCAGCTACCAAAGGAACCCCGGACTGTAATGTCGGGGTCTAATCCGATTTCACACTAGACTTGCCTTCTAATTATCAGGGAATATTAGGCTTCCACCCATCATATATAATTGACATGCTGCCCAGGTTTTACAAACCCCCAACAAAGATGAGAAGAAACACCAGCATCACCCCTGGCTCTGCTGCTCAGGCCCCAGATTAACAAGGAGCAAGAAGAAGAAAGAAAAGCCTGAGCTTGTGATTGACTCCGGTGGAGCCATCAAGGCAGATGGAGGCTCCCAAACCCTCCACCTGATCCCATCACCTTTAACTCTAGAATCATAGAATGGTTTGGGTTGGAAGGGATCTTAAAGATCATCCAGTGCCACCCCCTGCCCTGGGCAGGGACACTGCCCACTAGAGCAGGTTGCTCAAAGGCCCATCCAGCCTGGCCTTGAACTTCCAGGGATGGGACTCTACCCGCAATACCGAAGACCTGCCCAGTTTTCGGGGCTACAGGAATGGCCTGTGAGCTCTCACCCACTGCAATGGTGCTGCCACGACCCACTAGGTGCTATGGGCACAACCCGCAGCCACAACAGTCCCTGCTCCCAAGGCAAGGAAAAAACCCACCTTTTAAGTGTTGGCTAAGGAAGAGCACTGCAGAGAGCCTCTGGGCATACAGACACTTCCAGTGAAACCACACTAAGCTGCAAACACCAAAGGGCAGGGACAAAAAGCAACCCCACTGCCTCCTCCCATGGTGTCCCTCACCCAGGCTGCTTGGAAGGATGGTTTTTGCCCATCCTTAAGCATAAGCAGTAAACTGGAATCTTTAGTTGCTGGCTTTTGTCAGAGAATATTCCTTTCTGCTGGGTGGTCGGTCATCCCCACTCGCTTTGAAGCTGTGCTGCTGAGGGATTTGTTTCTCTTTTACCTGGGGAGAATCCTCCCACAGAGATGGTTCCGTGCCAGAAGGCAAGAGATGCAAAGCAGCACGAGGTCCAGCTAAGGGAGGCGATGTGTCCCCAAAGGGCAGCAGAGTCACAGGGTTCTAGGCTCACCCCCTGCCAGCACTGCAGCGCTGCCGGTACCCCCTGGTGGGAGCGGGTGAGACGGGGCCGGGACGCTCGGAGCTGGGCCTTCCATGATGCTCCCCAGCCCCAACCACAATTTCAGCTGCACGCTTCCAGGCAACGTGCTTTGTTCAGCCTCCTCCCTGCATCTACCACCATCAGACAATTCTCACTGGGAGCTCAAAACCCAAAAGAGACAGAGCCTGCTACATACTCAAACCTAGGTCCTCACCATGGAGGTCCAAAACCAGCATCACCCTCCAAGCTGGGCACCTGGATGCCAGCCCTGTCACAGCCACAGGAGCCCTGGTCCTGCATTCCATCATCTCCACCTGCACCCCCTTTTTTCCAGCCACCTGGGAGTTTTCAAGCCAGAAGACATTCTCAGGCTCCCAAACTGACTGGTGGGGTCATGGAAGTACTGCAATTTGGCAGCATGTGCCAGCATGCAGCATATTTAACGTCCCACTCAATTAGCAACCATTTTATATAAATGGTTTATTTGCGTTATTAATGTTAAAGCCACTTGTTTCCCCTGTGCTTCCACTTAGGTTATTAATCAATGGGCATTTCAGTTTTTTGCTGATTACTCTAATGGCACAGAAAAATTCCCCAGACTCACAGAGAAAGCTTATAATATTGAAATGATTTTTTTTTTTTTTGCAAACTTGTCAAGCAGTCAAAATATACTCTTTGATACACAAACCAAAGCCCTTTCACCTATGCTTAACAACAGTGAACTATTTTCAGCGGAGCTTTATTGCATCTGTTAACTCAGCTGCTAATCCATCTTGCAGGCGCGGGGAACGCCGGTGCACACAATACCTCAGTGACATACCTCCCTTCAACACAACAAATAATCCTAATTATTTCCATAGTGCGTACCTACGGTTACTTAAAATATCATACACAACTGAGGTCTGTCTGGCTTCTATTTTTCCATTTTGCTTTGTTGACAGCTTCGGGTTCCCAAATTTACTACCAAGAGGGTCTGGGACCAAAGAGAACAAGAGAGATTTATATCCACATGTGTACATTAAGCCAAACGCACATTAGGAACCTTAATTTTCTACTGGAAAGAGCAACTTAGGACACAAAGAGGGCTCTTGCCTTCCTTCTGTCCAAGTCCAAACTACTACCACAAACTCATCTTCCAGCCGATGACAGAGCCAGGTCCCTGAGTCTGGGCAAACACTGCCTGTTGAGACCAACCAGAGGGATTTTGGGACATCCTCTTGGGATGGGGGCAGACCAGGAGAGCCCTTCCCAGGCTTCTAACGCAGTTCTTCAGCCCCAAAAAAGAGACAAAGACCTTCTGCTCTCTGCAGCATCCCAGGGAAGTATCAATGGTCAAATGTCATCCGCTCTTGCTCAGCTCTCCCACTGAGGTTGGGGCAATGGAGAGGTTCAGGTCCCCAAGGACCAAACCCAAAAACTCTCTGCAGCACAGCTGAGGCCACAACTGCACCCTTTGCAGGTGACTTCCAAAGGAGGAGGAAGCAGGATCTCTCCTTCAGCAGGGTATTAAGAGCTCATTTCAAGTTAAAACCCTGCTCACCTGAGGAAAAATACCATCACCACTTCATTTCCACAGCACAACCAACAATTTCCTCTCCGGGTGGCCCAAACACTGCGAGGTTTTACACCCTGGAAAAATATGCCATGATAGAGCCTGCTTTCATTCCAACAAACAGGATATTGAGTCAATTAGTGGCACACCAAACACAAACCAGACTGATGAAGATAATGCATTTCTGCAAACATCAAAAGAGAGAGAAACCACAAAAAGACCTGAATATACAAATAAGGAAAAGGGGGGGGAGGGGGGGAGGGAAGGGGAGAATACTACATAATTAAACTTATTATTTAAGCAAGCTTGAAGAGTAAAGTAGCTCTGGTTAACTAGAGGATTCTCCCTGGCTCCAGCTAAGACAGAAACCTTCAGTGAAACCCAAGAGTTGTTTCCTAATTAAAAAAAAAAAAAACCAAACCAAACAAAAAAAAATCCTACTTGACATTGCTGAGTGAGAACTTCGGAAATGCAAATGCTCTTTATTATCACTAAATTCTTTAGGTATGAAATATTTTTAATAACGTGTCTCTGCCCACATGCCCCAAGTGAGGGGTGTTACACAACAGGCAAGTTACACTGAAAATTGTCTTTGGTTTTTTCCACTTCTCTGGTGAGGAGGATGGATACACAAGGTGTGCAAGAGACCCACCTCCAGGAAAGCTGAGACGGGCAGCGTCCCTGTCCCTCGTCTCAATACCAAAGAACATCTAAAAAGCCCAAAACTTGCTGTCAGTAATTCTGGGTATACATAAAGGTAAAAATAAACCAGATGTGATAAAGCCCATCAAAAACCAGCTGGTGGTTGGACTTCAGAAAGCAAGAGAAATTGCCCAGCAGGTTTGACCAGGGTAGCCCAAATAAACCCACTGAGTATAATTTCATGCAATTAAAAAAACCCAAACAAACAAAAAACAAACAAAAAAAACCAAATAAAAAAAACCCAACAACCCAAAACAAAAAAAAACCAAAACACAAACAAAAAAAAAGAGAATCCACTGGAACAGCAAATACACAGAACTACTGAAGCCTCAGGCACAAGGAACAGTAAACACAAGAGATCTGTCTGGGAGACAGTTACTTTGACTTCTTATTTTTTCCTCAAATTCCCCATTAAGGCAGCAAAATAAAGCCAAAAAACCTGCCTGTTTGTTGTTTTGGTTTTGTGTCCCCCCCCCCCCTCCCCCTCCCTAAAGCTAACACTCCCTCCCTCCGGTTCCAGCCCCTCTCCCTCTGTGGTCCCCAGACCCTCTGCTGGGCACCTCCTGGGATGCCACCCCACCACAGAGCATGGCCAGGTAGGAGAAGCAAGAGTACACCGCTCGTAAGCACTTTTCCAGTAATTTTATTTATTTTCCCTTTTCAAACGTAGCCAAATCCAGCCTCAATGCACAAAAACACGTTTCAGAGCCACACAGTAGTTTCTTGTGAGATGCACTCAGGCTCACCTATTCATGCCAGCAGATGGGTCATCTGTTGGCCAGTCCCACATTTGGCAGCAGATGACCTTCAAAAGCTTCAGCCGCATTTTGAGGTTGTACAGCCCCAGTGATTCTGGGGATTGTGCTTTGTTTGGAAAAAATCAAAATCAAACAAATGATCAAAATGCAAGAGACCGACAGAGAGAGCAGAATTATTACAAAATTCCCCAGACCAACAACTGGACCGGGACATAACACCAAAAAAAAAAAAAAAAAAAAAGCTCCAAAGAAGTTTTTCATGGTTTTGTGGAAGCACTAACTGAGAGAGAGCTTCCCAGCTGCACAACCATGGAAGGCCACAGCTCTCCCAGACGGTGTCATTGGCCCATTTCAAGGCAAGGACCATAGTCCCAAGGTGCTGGTGTCCATGCATCCAGCCTTTCTGAACATCCCCCCTTCCCCATGTCACCAGTAATGCGGGGGTTTGGCAGAAGTGAAGTTTTCATGCTTGTAGAACCAAAAGAAAACCAACCCCAAAAGCACACACCATTGCCCAAAGCAGAGCTACCATTTCCACAGGTTAACAGCCCCCTGACAGGAATGAAAGTACTAATGGCATGTGAACCAGCTGCTATGACCCAAGCAAAAATTTTTAAAAAAAGCCCCCAAAACCTAAAGATGTTTTTAATTTCTCAAATAAAAAACAAAGCTCGTGAAATCCAGCCACAATTTCCTGTTTTCAACTTAAAATTAAAAAAAATAAATAAATCTCGGGCTTTATGCAAACAATAACATAACCTATAAATTAGAACGCAAGAGAGATGTTAATTAACTTCCAGAAAGATTAATTCTCTTTTGCGGGATCCAAAATAAAGACTGAGGAACTTGCTGCAACTTCGAGACCAGAGACGACTCCCCTTACACAGAAGGGAAGGAAAAGGGGAAAAAAACCCCACCTACCCCACCCCACGCTGCAAACCCCCACACCAAAGGGCAGCACACAAATAGGCAAATATACGGACTAGCAGGGTGATGGTCTTCACCCTTAAAGATGCTCTCCTTCACCTTGCCTGAGCTGGCTCTGGGAAGGGAGGGCAGGAGGGGTGCAGTGGAAAGCCAGGACCACCCAGGGCCACCCCAAAGTCCTCGGTGACACGGACAGAAGGTCTACTCCCACTCCCCTTGCTTTGACAGCAAAACCCATGCCAGTCCCTCGCCCCAGGCAGCCACCAAGGGCAGGGCTTACTGCCCACCCACCACAGGCAGCCTGGACTTCAGACTGACTCCTTATTTCCTTCCTCCCACCGCCTCGTGTGCCACTGGCCACCCAGTGCCATCAAGCCCCAGAGACCCCACTTTGGGGCAGGAGCAGAAGCGAGGAGGAGAAACACTCCATCTTCTTAACATGCAAGAGTATCACTGGGTTGGGGTTTGGTTTTGGGGTTTTTTGGAGAGGGGTGGAGGTGGGGGGAAAGGAGTTATGACTTCTGGTAATTGATACTATAAACAAAGAAGAGGTAAAGGGTTCAAGTGTAGCAAAGTCCAGCTGTAATCAACCAGCCGAGTCCTGCGCCGCCCCACCAGCTCCAAAGGTGCTTCCCAAAGGAGGAAACTGCCAGCCACGGACTACTATCAGAAATGGCCAGATCCCGAGGAAGCACGAGTCCGCTTGGGCAAGTTGCCCACCCACATCTGCTAAGAGCCATGGGCAAGTGCCACTCCACGACCCTGCCCAGCAGACCTCACTGCCACCACCGAGCCACCCAAGGAGGAGGGTTCACCAGGCTGGGAAATGTATGACATCAGCATTCGGATGAGAGGAGCTGGAAGCGATGTCGTTTCCAGGCCTGGTTTGGAAGAGATCCATTTTCACCCGGCAGCACAACGTGCTCTGCTGCAGCCATGCCCATGGCCCATCCACTCTCCCTGAGCACTGCCAGCCCAGAGGGTCCTGCTGGTACCCACCACACTGAAGGGCATCATCCCTCCATCCTCCTGGTGAGGCTACGTGCAAACTTCACTTTCTCCCAGGCAGTGCACCCAGGTGGCTGAGAAGGACCGGCATGGCCAGTAGGACTGGGGCAGTGATGGTCCCTGTGTCCTGGGCACTGGTGAGGACCCACCTCAAGGGCTGCATCCAGTTTTGGGCACCCCACCACAAAAAAAGACACTGAGGGGCTGGAGTGGGTCCAGAGAAGGGCAACGGAGCT
>BJBW01002675.1:367-18758 GCA_004320125.1 Scolopax mira | reverse complement strand
GAGACCTTCTCACTCTCTCCAACTCCCTGAAAGGAGGGGGTAGCCGGGGGGGGGGTCGGTCTCTTCTCCCAAGGAACAGGCCATGGGACAAGAAGAAACGGCCTCAAGTTCCCCCAGGGGAGGTTTAGGATGGATATTGGGAAAAACGTCATCACCAAAACGGTTGTCAAGCCTTGGAACAGGCTGCCCAGGAGTCACCATCCCTAGAGGTATTTAAAAGACAGGCAGACGTGGTGCTGAAGGACATGGGATAGTAGTGGATTTGGCAGTGGTAACAGTTGAACTCGATGATCTTAAAAGTCTCTTCCAACCAAAACGGTTCTATGATCTCCCTCCCTGAGCTCTCTATGAGCTCAGAAATACAAAGTGATTAACTCTTTGTGTCTGGCTGCCTCAGGTCCCACTCCATGGATGGTTGGCTCCAAGCCAGCGTTTCAGGTCATCCTGGCCTGCCAAGGACCAACCCAAGGGCTTTCACTCCCCAAATCCTCCCATATTCAATCTGAGGTCCCACAACCTTCCTGCAGGACCCGAGCCACCAGCTCGACCTGCAAGGGGAGGCAAGATCCCCCAAGCACCTCTGACAGCATCACGCCTTTCCTCACAACAAACTCACAGGCAGGTGAAGTCCTTCAGCAGGAGGTGTCCTACCAGGCTGAGCCCAGCCCCAGGACCAGCGCTCAGTAGGTGGGGGACACCAGATCCCTGCACAAAGCCCTGCACCACCGGCCCAAACAGAGCCCCAGGCATGGCAAGCATCATTCATTTGTAGGATGCCTCCCACCAATTACAGAAAGATTTCCTCCAACAGCCTTCAAAATCTTTAAAAAAAAAAAAAAGGTTGAGTTCCTTGTTATTTCTTCCCCAACTTTCCATTTCTCCATCCAGTGACCAAACCTCACCTCCTGAAGCCCTCCAGGCACAGCCCCTAACCACTGGACTCTCCCCTCACAGCTCCCCGCGTGGCCACATCCTGCCGCCCCTTGCAGGAACAGGGGCAGAAAATTAGCCTTAATCCTCGTTAGTTCTGTACGTTTCCTTTAAATCCTGTTACCGCATTCCTCCGCGCGCTGGAGCGCGGCTGGGCCCCGGCGCTGGCGGTGGCCCCGTGGTGCCTGCGGGCTCCTGACCCGCCGGGGCTGCACCACCCCCACGGCCTGCAACGCTCCCCACTCATCTATCTTTACTGATTAGTCCTTAATCAGGAAGGCGAGACGTGAAGGGAGGGCGCAGATGAAAAGAGAAAGGGGGAAAACGGGGAGGGGGGAGGAAATAAAAAAAAAAAAAGAAAAGGATTTTCTTCAAGGAAACATTGCCCTTTGCTGCTTTAGGAGACAACCATGAAAACATCGTCCAAAGGAGGCATTTGAAGTCTCTCTACTTTCATATTTCTAACATCTGAGTCACTCCAGAAAACCTCTGCCAGAGCAGACCGAGTTAGACTACTGCATTCAGCTATTTTGGAAGTTTATCCAAGGCTTTGGTTGAAGATAAACAAAGGCGCCTGGATGTGAGCACGTCAGAGCTGGGCTGCTGGCGCGGCACCGAGTCTCCCTGGCTTTGGTAGCACCAAGGCAGGAGATGGCACCACCACGACCCAAAACGTACCTACTCCTTCCTGGGCGGGCACAGCCCCAGCACCGAGAAGTTACTGCTTCTCCTGATGAGTATTCTGGTCGTACCAAAATTATGCAAAGGACTCAGCTTTGAAACTCAGGCACCATCAAGGTGTTTGGACTCCACTCCCTAATGGCCAACAGTTAAGAGGCTGGAGCTGTCACTCCGGGGGGGTGCTTCAGCCAAACGTGAAAAAAAATAATATGTATTACAGCTGCTCTATTGATCTGGTACTGAAGGTAGGAAGCACCGTCTGGTCCAAACCACCCTGAAAAACCAAAACTAAACCCAGATTTTAACAGGTTTTCACCAATTCCCAAAGCCAGAGAGTGTATTGTTACTCCTAAACCTGTTTCCATCAGGGAAAAAAAAAAAAAAACCAATGGTAAATGTCTTGGCAGTTCCATGAAAACCCTCCATACTCTTTAACGCACCTGAGGAAAATCCTCCACCAAAGAGAAGTTTTGCAGTCACTCTCTCAAGAGCAGCACCTGCACGTCAAGACTACAAATTAGGCTTCAGAGCCTGCCACCCTCCTTTCAGTTTAAAGGAGTTTAAGGCACCACCAACACACCAAAATCCAGGGTTTTTCTTGTGAAAAGCCAGTCGGAGAACACATGGTAAACACATTGCCCAATTTCAGAGACACCCCAAAAGAGCGACAATGCGAACTTTTGGGACTTCAAATAAACAAATTTGAACTAATCAATCTGGAAAGTCTGTTTTCTATTTTGTGGCTTCGGGTTTGCTGTTTTATGTTTCTTTTTTTGTCTTCGCTGTTTGTTTGCTTTCAATTACCCGGGCCCCTCCTTCCCCCAAACCTCTTAAAAACTCCCTGTGCCGTGCCGGCGGCCAGCGAGACATCAGAGTCATGCAACTGCAAACGTGAGCTGGAGGATGCCCCTTTCTCCAAAAGCTGCTGGTTTTGCTCTCAAATGAACTTTTTTTCTTTTTGGCGTGTCCCCTCCACAGCAAGGCTCTGGCACCAGCAGCTCAGCATCCTCTCCTCTGCCACGGGGACCATTCGCTCTTCCACAGGTCATCAGGAGGTAGCAAGCAGAGCTCACCAGATGTGGGTTTTATCACCTGAAGTGGAACTACCATTTTTTTAATGGGAACCCTGGCTTTTTAAGGCTTTATCAGATCACTGCGATTACAAAAAGCTTCCCTTAGACATGCCCAAGAGCTCCTATAAAACCTCTAGTTCAAGGTTTATTTGGTCTAGGTGGTTTTCAAATGGGAAGAATGACTTGCAGACACAAGGAATTTGTCCCATAAGCTTTGACTGACCACTCTTTTGGTGTGCTCAAACCACGCCTGCCTTCTGAGCAAAATTCCATCAACTCACTGACCAAAAGATGTTCTTTTAAGAACATTTTAAAGGAAAAAAAAAGAGCTTGCAGCAAAAAGGAAGTTTCAATTACTTTGTGAAATCAAGCAGAAAAATTAAGATCCAAGCAAACTTTATTAGCTCTGACAAGCAAATGCTGATGCCTTTGTTTCCGATGTGCACAAAACTTACTAAGGGGGGTGTATGTGTGTGGTGTTTCTGGGTTTGCTTTTTTTTTTTTTTACTTAAGCCACAGAAATACGCATTTTTTTAAATAAAACAACAAGTTTTTTCCTACAACTGGGTTTTGTAAAGATATTCAAGTACAAAGGGACGGAGGCAGAACTATCACAAAGTAGCTGATTCTTTTCTAAGCATCCACCAGGGATGTATCAATAGCACTTCACAACCACATTTATCCATGTAAAAACACGCATTAACAAGCTCTTGTCCTGCCTGACCAGCTCCCCAAGCACAGACACTGAGCAAGTAACGGGAGAATTCAGAACAGGTTAAGAGGCTCTGGAAAAAGATAACACAAAAGGCCATATTTCCAAATGCATTTTGCATCCATGCCTTCCCCCCAACAAGCTCCTGTGAGGCATTTCATATTTGCTTCATATTTGGTCTGCAGTCCAGGGGCGACTGGAGGGGTCCACGGAAGCACCCACATAGGCGGTGGTCTGAAGGTGACAACGCTGTGGGCTGTGGTCCCCCCTGGAAATTAATTTAGAGGGTTCCTGAGCTAAGACAGTTTGAGAGAACCACGCTCAGCCCTGTGCTGCTCTTGCCAAACACACCATCTCCTCTGCCAGAAACCTTCACTGGCTCCCAGTCCCGAAAAAAGCCGCACGCTGGGGGCACACTGCATTTTTCATCCCTGCCCACAAGAGAACATGAAGGCTTCTCTTCTTCATCAGTGACTGGAGTGATGCTGCCAGCCCTGCTCTCCAGCTCTTCTTGGGAAGGAAGGCTGGCAATGGATGGATGGATGGATAGATGGATGGATGGATGGGAAGGAAGGATGGCGATGCTGTTCTGCCCCACGTCCTCCCTCTGCTCATGACCGTAGAAACAATTCCCCAATTTCAGCTGGACCAGAAAGAGGCACCAATTAGAGAGGTTTCAGAAATAATTAGCTGGTGTCAATCTGATGCAAACCAGGGTTGGGGAAACAAGCCCAGAGGAAGGGCTGTGGGAGGGATGGTCAGAACTTGATCTCGCAGCAACTCTTCCACCGCAGCTGGAGGACCCAGGCCTGCAGGTGTGCTTCCCAGCTGCCCCGCTCCCAGGGGCAATTTGGGACACGCGATGGGCTCTCTGTGGCTATCGGGTTCTGCCTTGCCTGGCCATTAGAAGAAAAGCTGCGTGGGAAATTAATGATCAGTCTGTGTCTGATATGGGGAGGAGGGAGGAAATAACTAAAAAGAAATAAAATATAAAACTCATATGTTACTGCCTGCAGCAGAACAACACCACGACTTGACACGACTTTCCAGCCTGAAGCATCCCACGGAGAAAGGCAAGTCAGTGGCACAACAGGAGCCAGGGGAAGCCCGGTGCCAGAAAACCCCAAGGTGTAACTTCCCCCAACACATTTGAAACACCCCTGAAATTGGGCCTCCTTGCACAGCTACAAGCCAGGGAGGGAAGAGAGGAAACGCTGGTAGAAATTCTCTCCCCAGCAAGCAGCACAGCCCTAGGTTTAGCCCCCCCTAAAAAGAAAAAAAAAGAAAAAAGGGGGTGCAGACCCCTTTCAAGCCATGGAAAAGGAGGAGGAACCAAGCACAGCTCTGCCTTACCTCGGGCAGGGCATCTACCAGGAGATGCCACCATGGCAGAGCCTGGTACCAGGGTTACCCGGGGGAGGTTACTGGGAGCAGGGATGCTGAGATGGGAGCGCAGTCCCCCCAGCACCGGTCTGAACCATCCCCTACACCTCCCATGTCTCAGCTTTATCTCCCCTCAGACAAACCACCTCTTGAGCTGAGGCAGCAGTGGAGTTGGTAAATAAGACTTTTACCTGAAGAAATGCAGTTTTTAAGCCTTTGCGTGCTACTCTCGCCAAGCGTTAACTTTTTTTTTAACAGGCCAGGCATCTGCTGCCGAAGCCACACAGCTCACACAAGCAGGGCACTGTGCTCAGCCAGCAAAAACCAACCCACCTCCAAAAACCCATCCCGCTGCTGGAACAGACTCCCAGTGTATTCCCCAGGCCTGGAACCAGCAGCCTGCCAGTATTTGTGGAAGAGGCGAGGCCGAGCAGTTTAACCTACCCTAGCAGAGCTGAGTAGGGGGGTGGGAGAGAGGGGAGAAAGGATTAAGATAAGGGTATCACAAAATTAAAAATTCCTCCTTCCCCCTCCCCTCCAGAACACTCTATCTGCCCCATTTTCCATCGGCCTTATCTGCTGGCAGGTTCACACGGACCCTCCTCCTCCTCCTGCTGACATTAGCACGGACAGATCTCAACCTTTGAAGGCAGCCCCTGCACCACCAAGTTCCTTTGAGTAAAAACCCTGCCAGGAGGGACAGAGCATCCTGAGGGAGGAGGCAGCTGCAGAGGGACCACCCTGCGGGAGGGCACAGGAGGCCACTTCAGCCTTCTAGGACGAGACCACCTCTTTGGCTTCCCAATCTTCCTTCCAAACACCTCTCACCCTGGGGGCACATGCCTTCTCGGCACTGCTCTGCACGGGAGCATGGCACCTCTCCTTCCCCGCATCTGGGGTGGCTTTCCCACCCCACACGTTGGATGGCCCATGTGGACAACACAGGGCGACCTTTTCCTTGGCGTTTTGGAAAGAGCAAGCGTGGGAGACCTCGTCCCTGGGTGTCACAGAGGTTTTCCATCCGCAGACCTGAATTTTGATCTCCTCTGGAGCGCAGCAGCTGGGCTCGTGCAAACAGCTTCGGTGAGGTGGAAAAACAATGCACCCGGCTGAAAGCACCTGATCATACCAGGGGACACTGGCATCAAGGCTTTTGCCGGCAAGCACCAAAGGGGGTTATTTTGTCTTTTAAAGCATGTCCCTGAGCAACCTGAAGGGAGGAGCGAGTGCAAACAGGACCTTTGCCATTCACCTCCCAGGCGGTACCACCCGAAATCCCCTGGTGGGAAGGTAAACAGCCCCCAGCACACTCTGAGCCCCAGGGAAGGGACTCTTGATTAGAAGGACGGGATGCATTTACCAGTCGTGTTACTCCTTCCCAAGCAGGGAGGATGGGGGTAGAGGGGAGAAGCTCCCACACTCCCTACAGCTGCTGCTGTGCCAACCCGGCACCCTCCATCAGCAAAAACTCTCTATAAAAAAGTCTGGGGCTAAAAAACGCCCGGAGGAGAGAGAAGCAATCCCCGCAGCAGAGGGGCACGGGATGACAGGCAGCGATGTTGGCAGGGCTGAGAGAAGGGCTGCCGTGGGGCTGGGTGACCCCCGTGGCCAACCAGAGCCCCCCGGCGCAGGGGCTGCGAGCACAGCAGCTTCCCACTGCGGGGGCGAGCCCATCCTGCGGAGCCACGGGGGTCAAACAGGCCAAGAAGCCCCCTGAGAAGCACAGGCAGCAAAGGGGCGAGGGCCCACGCTGGGTCAAATCCACATGGCTGGGGCACAGCCAAAGGGACAAACACAGGGACAGGGCAAAAAGCACAGAGGGCAGAGAACCAGGAGCCAGCAGGGTTCCCATGAGAGCCCCGGTGCTGACCACAGCCAGGCTGCAGGTCCTTAGAGCGCAGCCAGACAGCAGCGCTGCTGCCCACCAGTCAAGACTTTCCCTATTTCAAGCTCTACTTCCTTTTTAAATAAATAAATAAATACTAAATAATAAAACAAAACGTTCCCATCCTTCATCACCACAGGGGGAGGCGGGGATGGGAGAAGTGTATAAGTGTAATAACCTGGACACCCTGGGACAAAAGTCCAAGCTAACACTGAAGCCTTGAAGCTTCACCTGAGCCCCCAGGTAAGAAGAACACTTTGCAAACTGCTGCGGGCTTAGGTACAGCTCCCCCCCCAGTTCTCCTGCTATTTTCAAACAATGACATTTTTTTCCAAAACAAAGTGTTTTGCAACCACCCTTGAGCAATCCTTTCCTCTTCCAATAAAAAGTGAAATTCTCCTCATTCCCCGCCAGTCGAGACGCACAACCACAGGCACAACCACCAGTTCCAAATGCAGCCACCCCACAGACGGCCACGTCAGAGCCCTGTCCCCAGGCTCCCGCACGGAGCTGGCACCGGCAGCTCCTGCTGCACCTCGGGCTGCTCGCAGAAGACTGGGGAACATGTTAAAATTTAACTTGAAACTCTTCTACCGAACAGCTCGACTTTTCTTGTGAACTGAGCTCCTGTAATTGAGGGAGGATTTCGCCTCATCTATTTAACTTCCAAGTGCGCTGCTTCTGCTATAACATGTTTCCCCAAAAAGAAATTGCTTAATGTCTCAGAATATTAAAACATATATATTACTGAAAAGCCATGGAGACAAGGACGACCCATTTCCCACTGCAATATAAGTATTTCCAGGTCCTAATAAAAGCACTGGAAAAGTAGCTCTACATCAAAATGCAACTGAAGTCAATAAAGAGATTTGCTCTGAAAGAAATTAATGAATCAAATCCCAAGGAAGCGGATTTCACGGCACAATCCTCCTATGTTAACTGCCCGGGAGTCTCCCAAATTGCCAATCCAAAGGCAACACCCAGCAAAATTTACATTCTATGGTTACTCAGACATTCATCTGGTGCAAAGGCCCGTGCTTTAAAATAAAAACCCACTGAAAACATTACTGGAAGACCTCTGCAGTTTAAAAACACCACCTAGGAAGGAAGTGGAACTGAGCAATTTAATCCCAGAAGACACATCCCAGTATCCAGCTGGGAGAACACAAGGGGTTAAATCTCGCAGTGGGCTCACGCAGCAGGAGCATGAAGGACCTATTTGAAAAGAAGAATCAGAAATAAGGAATTTTGCCAGTTTTTACCCCTGATAAATCCACATTCCAGTCTGTCAGCTATCTTGTTATCCCCAGAGCTGCTGAAGTGTCTTTGGCTGTAACCATGCATGACTCCGGCTCTGAGTAATGGAAATAAAGTATGTGTGCTGCGACTGCAGCACTCCTCTCCCAGCCCCGGAGAAAGAAAGGCAGAGCCGCAGGGAGACCCTAAAGCAGCTCAGGGATTCTGTGGGGAGGAGCTGGAAAGCTGCTCGCATCCCTGCCTCGGCTGCCCATCCACCAAACCTGCCTGGGGAAGGATGCCTAGAAGTTGTAAAGGAGATGCCAAGTTTTGGGCTAATACACCAGCTTTTATTGTCTGCAATAACAAACAAACAAATGCTCTTCCAGATTCACAAGTCCAGTTTAGCTGGCGATTCGATCCCAGCAAACATTTGGAAGCAGTATTGTGAAATTAAACAAAGCTATCATTTACAGGAAACCCTGCCTCGAGTACAAATTAGAGAGTTGTTAAGTTTATCTGGCAATGCCTTGCCCCTGAGTGCTATATAATTATTCCTAAATCTTTCAGGAAAGAATGCAAATATTTTAAAGCCGTAATTCATTGACAAGGAGGAAGTCTCCTTTAACCTTTTTATGCATATTTTGATACCTAGACATTAACCCCTGCTTGTCTCAACTATTTTTCAGTCCCCTAAAGCACTGGCTGGCTGGCGAGTGGGATGCTCATCCCTGGCCATCCTCATCCTCACTGCTCCCAGGCTGTGTTTGGGAAGCAGGGTCGGGGCCAGTGCGGAGCAGCATCAGCGAGCCAACCAGGCTGCTCCCTGCCCCACAGCCTTCCCGGCAAGGGAGGTTTCAGGCTGCTGAAAAGGTTGGCTGTTCTCGTGGAGGTTACAGCAGAAAGTGGGATAAAGGAGTCTTTAATAAGGCGGGAGCTGAGCTAGGCAGAGATTTTGCTAACTTGGCGTCTGCCACCAGCATCGCCACCTCCCTTTGGAAGGCTGGATTCAACAAGGCAGAAACATCCCTGAGCCTCCTCTGCCCACCAAGCCACAGGTCTCCACCGAGCCACAGGTCTCCACCGAGCCCCAATTCAGTCACGTAAATTAGGGAAAGCCATATGGTACCACCTTACCTACCACCCCCCCGCAAAAATAAGGGTTCTGTTTTACAAAGGAGAAGGGTAGTCAACTCCTCCTCTGCTCGGGCCCTCCCTCCAGCAGCTGAGCCCTCAGTCCACTGCTGGCAGCAAATCATTTGGGGCATATTTCTGAAGAAACGGTCCCTTGCAGCCAAAGGGCAGAGGGTGTCCACCCCCTGGGACAGGCAATCAGCATCTGCAGAGCCACGCAGGCAGCGCCCCCCTCCCAACAGCACCCACTGCCCCGAGGGGTCTCATTCTGCCCCAGAGCATCACTGCTGTGCAACCAGAACGCACCCGCTGCTGAGCTAAAAAGGGAAAGAGGAAAAAACACAACCCAACAGCCGAGCAACCAAACAACACCCGACCTCACCTTTTCAACAGGCAGCACTCAGGCTATTGTGTTCTCCTCCCAGAGACATGATTTATTTACCAGGAGCTCAGCCTTACAGGGGTGCTGCGGGAGGCAGGCGGAGCAGCACCACTGCTCACAGGTACTCAGACACGGGGAGGAAACGGGGACCACACCAAGGCTGGGCTGCAGCAGTTAATCCAGTTTGTGTTGTAGACACAAACCATAGCTGTGATGCACACCCACCAGGATCAGTGCTGCTGGCACGGGGCATCTCAGAGGGGAAGGGGCCTGGCTTCTTCCTCCCGCTGGAAGCCCATCTGTGGGCTCCCTTCCTTGCAAATAGCTAAACCTGAGAGCTTTTAGTACAAAGATGAGCACCGCACTCAGAAATCACCCAAAATGCATTTAAACCCAACACTGCTCAGATGCTGCGATGCTCCAACCCACCACCTGGGTCTTCCAGAGCTGTGCCAGTGACACCAGCCCCTGCAACCTCCCTTCCTCTGCCCGGGGGAGTCGTGACCCTTCTCCTGCCCCAGGAGCTGGGGCCAGGGGACCAGGCCAGGCTTGAAGCCCTCAGTGTGAGCCCAAGGCCATGCCTGGAGAACAGGGAGGCAGGAGCATGTAAAACCCAACTAGCAAGGGACTGCACTGGAAGAAAAAGCAATCTCATTATGGGACCTAATGAAAGCGAACCACAATTATTATGTAAACAGTGATGAATCATTAGCAGATGATATCAAGGCCATTTTTCCCCCCACGGAGAAGAAAAGCATACACTGCCCTGCCCTGGCAGTGCCACCGGTGCCTGTGCCCCCCCAGAACTGCAGGCCACTGTGCTTTAGAAACCCAAAAGTTGGCAGGTGGGCAAAAATACAATTATTCACTGCACACTACTCCGAGCACAGGTACAGCCTGCCCAGGTGCCCACACATACCTGGCAAGGGGATGATTTTCCATCAGGCTTATAATTGTGCTGGTTCCTTTGATCACATAAATGCCCTGCCATCCCATGGGAACGGGTCACGGGAAGCCAGGGAGGGAATTTTCCCCCCTTGTTGCTCCCATGCAAAGTCTCTTCCTATCATAAACTTCTTTCTAAGAGCGCCCACAGGAGCCGGGTGAAGCTGCTTGCTCTTTAATCTTCCAGAGAGCAAAGTCACCTTTAAAACAGACAAACAAGCAAGCGAGCTCCCTTGGAAGGGGCCACTGCTGGCCAGCCAGGCTGCAGACACTCCAACAAGATCCTCGTGTTCGCAGGAGAAGAAATAAAACAAAACAAAACAAACAAAAAACAACCCACCAAACACCACTGTATTTCAGCCCAGTAAAAATCCTGGCTCCGTCTTTATGTTCCAAGAATGCTGAATCAAAACAGGCTCTGCTCTTTAAAAAGAGGAGAGTACAAAGAAGCAAAAAGTTTGTATTAAAACCCATGTAATCTTTTTAAAACACCATTATTAGAACCTGTAGCACCAGCCAAGAGTGATTTATCACCCCCTGTCATCGCAGCCTGCAACACAGGGCTTTTTATACCAAACTGTCAATGCTACCAAGCTAAAGCCCCAGCTCATAATTTCTTAAAGCTGGCCCTTGCGCTGGCAGCAAATCCCCTAAGCCCCGGGGATTCGGGGGTGTGGGGCACTGCTGCCCCTCCGGCCGGGGGACCCGCTGCACGGGGCAGTGTCACTCAGCTCAGGCTCCCCCAGGCTCCCCGTGGGAGGATGCTCTAAGTCAATGCAGGTAAAACATCTGCCGAGGGTCATTTTGGCTCCTTACAAAAGGAACAGTCAAGGGGGCGAAAAGGCTTTAACTCCATTTTCTGAGGCGAGCAGGTCCCTTCGAGGGACGTGCCTCCAGGTGCCCGGTTTTCACAGGCCAAGCGGTCAGAGCTCTCTGAAAACCAGACACCCTGACATTTGGGGTTTTCCTGTGAAGTCGTTACTCCAACACACCCCAAATCACCAGTAATTTCTAGAATAGCCCTACAAACCACAAGAGGTTAAACCGACTGCGCATTACTTAAACTAACCTAAGTGTGACCTCTGGAAAGGAACAGCTATTGGATGTTGTGGTTCTGTAGAAACTCAATTACCAAAGCCAATTTCCTATGAGCATTTTAAAAAAAGAAAGGGGAAAATAAAAAAAATAAATTAAAAAAAAGGCAGCAACAATGCTGACAATGTGTAAGGGCCACATATTTTCACCTTCCAAAAGCTGCAGCCTAGCCTGTGCAAGAACAGTTCCTATTCCCACAAAAATGTTGAAACATATTTTAAACATTTCATCATTGTTTGCCCCCATCTGAATTTGCTTAAAATCCAGACAATTCTCGACTTCTAAATTGGAAACATTACGAGAAATACTGCTTTGAAATCCTTGGCTCAGGGCAGCCCCTCGCTGCTGCCCATGGACCTTCCTGCACCAAAACCAGCCGGACGAGGAGTCCCTCACAGGGAACTCAAACACACCCATCAGCCACCAGTTGCAGAAACCACAGAAAATCTGAGTAGAAAGTCTGGAAACAAACAGATTAGGGCTTTTTGTTTGTTTGTTTTGCTTAGAAGATAAACAAAAAAAGAAAAATATTTCTAAGAGTGGGGTTCTTTTGTAGGGGAGGAGAAAACAGGCAATGCTCTACTTCGGGAAAGAGGGACTACAATCCTAATTTCACACTAAAATCAACATTGGCCAGCCCTTCAGGAAGGGTGATCCCACTGGTGGGTACCCACACACACACACTTTTTCAGCACCATCTCCATCCTTCCACCCCCTGCACGTTGTCAGCAGGGCGATGATGCCCTTGGGGACCACCAAACCCCACAGGGACAGGAGCCATGTCAATCGGTCCCCAAGGCACACACTGGGGGGAAGCAGGACAGAGATGCCTGCACCAGCCAGAGCCTTTTGCAAACAAAAAACCCCATCCCAAGAAAACCGGTGTAGTCCCATCGCTGTGGAGGCAAAGCCTAATGACAGCCCATCACAGCGTCACACAGGTAACGCCTCCCACACTCCTCATCAGCTCCCCAGTGCCCAACACGCTGCTTATCCACACATCTTTCCTGGGCCAGAAAGATGTAAACAAGAGGAAACTCCCCCTAAAACAAACACGGTGCTTCAGCCACAGCCTCCGTGGGGCCGCACAGGCAAAGAAAAAACACAGATACCCTGAAACTTCTGCTAGAAAGGCTAAATAGTTTCAGGAAAAACTAAGGAAAGTCTTTGAGAAACCAGGAAGCAGGTAAGACGGGCTACAACAAAGTCATTCTGTTTTAATTAAAATGCTTGACAATTAGAAGAATAATACCAGCAGCAGCTTTCTTCCCGAGATGCACAAATCCCAGCGACCAGCAAACTGCCCCTCCCAGAGCATTGGAGGGGCTTGCTATGGAGCATCTCGGAGCACACAAGGTAATTTAGGGAGCAAGGGGGAAATTTAAGAGTTTTCCCGGACCCTCGCATTGCTTAGCAATGGGAGAAGGAAGTTATCTTCATAATCTCAAAAGAGAAAGCAGGAGGAATGTGAGGAATGCGAGGAGGTTATTGCCCTGGAGACCGGCGCGGGCAGCCCGCTCTCAGCCCGGCCGCCGGGGAGGAGACGCACACCCTGACCTCTCTGGCTAACAAGAATTTCCTTGCCCCCCCCCCAGAAAAAACCCAATCAGGCAGAACAAAAGCAAGGAATCAGCCTGAGAGGGTCGCTCCTCTTCCAGGAGGAGGCAAAGGATTTGGAGCAGACAAGACAACTCTGATGCTCCTGGTCTCCTCCCCTCCATCCACGCGGGCTCTGGGGTTGACAACCCATAGCACGTAACCAGGACGGCAGGGTCTGCACGAGCCACCAGCCACAGAGCAGGCTAACACCATGGACATCAGCACCCCAACCAACCCGAGACCCTTCCAGCCTCCTGACAGAGGTCCCAGTCCTGCTGGGACCAAGCACCACCAAGCCAGGAGATGCCTCTGTGGAACTTTCTCCCACGTGAGCCACCTCACACCTACTGCTCGCACGCAGCAGCGATGCTTCAGCCCCATTTCCTTGGTCCCACAGGTACGTCCACAACAAGAACCGTGGTGGAGGGGAGAGGCTGAGACCCGGGCAAAGCCAGCGCCTCGCTCTGCTGCCATTTCAGCAAGAATAAAAAGTCTGTTGACACACGAAAGCCACAGAAAATCTCCCTGAAACTACAAAACAGTACTGAAAACATTGTGCAGCTCAGGCCTCCTGCACAATGTACACACTTCTATTCAGCCTCTTAAAAAACAGCTACACGTCTAAGGAAACATCTGATAATTAAGGCACTTTTAACAATAGATAATAATTTGACTATGAATTGTACGGAATGTAATGACTGCTTATTCTGGCAGAGAAAACAGAACTTCCTGTGAAGCGTGTGCCAAGGAAAGCGATACTCCCCTCAGCCCGGACCACTCCGAGCCGTTGCTGCGAACCACATGCTTGGCACCGCGGGGACACGGCCGAACCAGCACCAGGACAGGAGACAGCAGAGACCCCGGCAAGCAGCAACCAGAGCCCCGAGTCAGCCAGAGGCCACCGCCGGTTCTCGCCAGCACTCGCCAAGCCACATGGCCACCAGCGCCGGCCACCGGGATGCTCGCTGGTGGCCTGCGGGCAACTTGCACGCTGCCGGCTCCCCCCTCCTGCTGTTTCCAGTTGCTAAATGACATTAGGAGGAGCTAAAAATACTTCAAGCGATTCTCTCATTTACTTTTCCGTGCCAGCACTTGTGTTTGCTGCAGGGACGCTCTTCTCCGAGGGTCACCTCCCCACCCAGGGGCTCTCGGGCAATTCCTCCACCGAGGCTGCTGGTCAGGAGAAACCATCCTGCCCACCAAGGGCTGCTGCCTTCCCTGGCCAGGAGGCATCACCAACAGCTGCAGCCAGGCAGCTCCACACCTTCACACGGGTGGCAAGGAGGACAAGGTATCGTCTGGGTACTTCTCATATCCCGAGGAGCCCAGGCTCCCGTGTCCAGGTCCCGTGCAACCCGACAGCAACGGGGCTCAGCAGCGCCAGGCGGGGCGAGACCCAGAAACCGTTTCTCAGTTGGAAGAGGCCACGTGGGAGAGAAGCACGTGGAAAAGAAAAGCGTTTGCTGAACTTTGTACATAAAGCAGCAGCGCCCAGAGAGCTGCCCTCCTGACGGCACAGGGCAGCACACCTGGGTGACACACCAGCACCTGGCTCACAGCCCCCCACACGCCGGGACATTGGGCCACCCCTGACAGAGTGACAACCTGGGGCAAAATCTCTCGAGTCCAAAAACCAACAGCACCATGAGAGAACTCCCCTTCATCGCTCCTGACAAATAGACGCTGCTACGCCGGCAATTCCGTTAAAATGGAGATTACGTCGAGCATCTTCGTGAAGAGGGAGTGCAACTCCCACCCAGCTCTCCGCAAAGGAAGGCTCCAGGCTCCCTCCCTGCTCCCCAACAGCCCATCTGCCACCCCAGCCTGCCTCCGGGCCACCCCAAAACCAGGAGAGCAGCACCGGCGAGGGAAGGCGTTACTGCCCTGCTCAGGGGTTCACCCAACAGGCACGGTTTGATGGTGGTTTTCCCTTTTCAGTCCAGCTAAAGAAACATCTATTTCTTCCACTTTGCAGGAAAAGGAACTTCCATCCATTTAGGACCTAGGGCAAGGAGGAGCCTCTTGAAAGAAACTCTGAGGGGTTTTTTTTGGTTTTTAAATCACAGCCACCTACTGTGGGTCTCGGATGGCACCAACACCAGGTCGCTTTGCATTTCGACCCGCAGCCACTTCAGACTGAGCAGCCCCCACAGACAGTCACCCCCCAGGACTTGTCACCCAGAGATAAGTGGGTCCAATGAGGAAGGACACTTTCTGAGAAGCGTTTGAGCAAAGGGAGCAGCCACAGGACCCAGACCTTCCTGAGGTGTGCCCTTCCCTCAGGAAACCTTCGAAGCCATCTTAAAACCAGCTTCGGGCTGGTGCTCTGCCCACATCACCCACTGCTTCTGATATGTTATCAAAAGTCAAGGTTTCACAACGTCTACATCAGCTCTACACGAACGCTGAACCCTCCAGCAACAGCAGCAAGACCCCACCACGCTCCACAACACAGGGCTATAGGTGTAGGAACTACTGAAGATCACAGCAATACCAAAGGGTACCGAAAATTAGGAAATTATGAAACGCTTCCCTGCGGCTCTCTAGCAGCAGACTGCATTTATACCTCCAACACCAAGTTAACATCAAAGGAAACAATTTCTCTGTGTTCCACACTACAAATAAGACATGATACATCTCTTACCAAGCAAGCAATGAGATGACCAGTTGTACACTCCTCATGTACTTCAGCAAGATACAACCTGCCATTTATGAATATTCTAATTACATCCTAAACCTGGTCTAAACAAACATTAAATTGAACTCCTAGGTAATTACAGACAAGCAATAGCCATTTAACATGAGTGAAACAGCAATGACACAGACATAAAGGTTGCTGGAATGGGACTTTTCTTGAGAGAAAAAGAAGTTGCAGGCACCCAGGAGAAGATAAACATGAAGAAGTCCACGTGAGAAGCTGCTGAGCCCCGAATGACTACTGTGCCCACCTGGAGAGGCTGTGTCCTGCTTGCCCTCGCAGAGCCCAGCGCGGGGACACATCCCTCCACACTGCCCAGCTGCTTCGCTTTGACAACTCGAGGCCAGCATTTTATGGGAGCAGTAATCCCTGCCTGGACAGCAAAGAAGTCTCTGCACTTACAGAAACTAACTTGCCAAAGCTTTTAGGACACCTTTTTGGGAAGGTGGTTAGGAAGTTTCTGCCCGTGCGCTGTTATCTAAAGAAATTCCACAGGAAAATGGGAGAATAAAGCCCAACTCACCACCAGGGTACAAAAGCACCACAGCCCATTGAACCGTCTCCAACCTGTCCTCTGCCACATTTCGGTGAGCAGAGAGGTGCTACCACACAGAAATCAGCAGTTTCCACCAACCCCCACAGCGGGATACCCGTCCAAACACACCGGGCTTTCCCAGGGGTGTTTATCTCCCGGCCGATTAGCCAGGCTCCCAGGCACCCGCCTTCCCCCTCCCCTGCCCACCTGAAGGGACACACGCCGCTGTCAGCGAAACACCAACTGGAATCAAAGCTTTGCCAAGTGACTCATTTTCAGCGACGCCATCCACATGGCAGACCTTTCGCCCCGTGGCAGGCGTTATCAGGGGCGACGTTTCCCACCCGGCTCCTGGCCACCCCGCTCCCTGGGGCTGACCCCGCAAAGGCAACGGTGGGTAAAGCTCAGAGAGCTGAACACCCATGGTGGGGAGGGCAGGTACCACCCCCAGCCCCCAGCCTCTCAACACATCGCACGCCGAAACCACGCGGATTTGCGGGGGGAACGCCAGACCGCGTCAGGAGAAGCACCCCACCAGAGGCTGAATGTGCAGTTTGACACACTTTCAAGCTGCACACAACGCCCTTCCTTGAAAGACTCCCACCCACTCTCCCCAACACCCCAGGATGACGTTTAAACCCTAACTCTGCTCCCAAGGAGGCCAGACGTGCCCCTGGAAAGGCGACACAGCCCAGCCGAGAGCGAGACCTGGCACTGCAGAAAGTCCTTCTTTTGTCACATCACCTTACCTCGCTCATCACGTTTCTCTGACCCCTGGTTTCAAAGGCACAGGGTCAAACCAGTCTCCTTTGGCCCCCTCCCAGCACCGCTCCAAGCTCACCAAAGTCACAACAACATATAAAATAAGGACCAGGTCAAACCTTCCCAAAACCAGAGGTCTGAGGGAACCCGCTCTCGTCCCGCCCCGACACCCGCGAGGGCAAGACTCAAATCAAGCCCAAGCCTATTTACTAGAGACCGTTTCACGAAGCAGGGAGAGTGTTTTAACTGCAACCCGTCAGACGTTTCTCATTAAAATATTTCTTGGAGAAGCAAACGAGCCCGCAATTTTATTCAAACAGATGTAGGCTTAAACGCATCTCATTAACTGGCAATATAAAAGCGCAACCGACTGAAATCATTTTAGTTTTGTCAGTGAAAAGGATAATGTATGCATATCTGGAGGGCACACCAACGGTAAAGATTACCCCGGGCTTCTACCCCGGCCGTCTAAAGGTATTTACTTGGGGTCTGTCTGTGTTGTGACAGTGTCCTAGACCGAAATGAATGCCTCTAACACTCCACATTTTTGAGCCATTCAGTCATGCATTTTTGTTATTGTTGAAAGTAGTGCGAAATTGCAGTGCAGGAGCTGGAGTCCTTGGTGGTCTCCGAGGATTCCAGCTAAAAAGGCACTTCCTTTGTTCCGCGGAGAATGCGGTCCAGTAGGTCATTCAGAAGGGGAAATAAAAGCAGCGGCCCTGGGAGGGAGACGAAGGATGAAACAAAAAGAAGAAAATGTTTTGGGTGTGAGCACATTAGCTACCATTTCCTACCGCCGCCGGCTGCCAGCACTCCTGTCCCCTGGATGCGCCAGTACCTCGGGACGAAGGTGGAGTGAAGAAAAGGGGAATAAAACCAGAAGAAAAAAAAATAAAAATACAAAGGAAGCGTTTCCCCGCCGGTCCCCTCGCCAGCAGGCCGCCGGGCCAGCGGCACCCGGGGCGGGACGGGGCGGCCGCCGGCGGGGAGCGGGGCCGGCAACAGGCACGGTCCCGCCCGCCGAGCCCCGGGGAGCGCTCCGCTCCGACGGGGAGAACCCAGCCGAGCCCCGGGAGAGCTCCGGAGAGTCGAGCCGGGGAGCCCAGAGCCCCGGGGGTGCCCCGAGGGGTCGAGCCGGGGAGCCCCGTGGAGCGGCGGAGTCCCGAGCCGAGCCCCGGAGCGGAGCCGGGGAGCCCCGGGGGAGCCCCGAGCCCCGGAGTCGAGCGGGGGAGCCCCGAGCCCCGGGGAGCGCCGACCCCCCGAGCCGGGCGGCGCGTCGGGGGCGGTTGCGGGGGGGGGGGGGGGGGGGGGGAAGGGGTAGCCGTGGCGGGGGTACCGCGC
>BJBW01002674.1:465361-517479 GCA_004320125.1 Scolopax mira | reverse complement strand
CTGGGACGTGGCAGTCCCAGGCACAAATACAGGTTGGGTGGAGAATGTCTAGAAAGCAGCCCTCAGGAGAAGGACTTGGGGGTGTTGGTAGATGAGAAGCTTAACGTGAGCCGGCAGTGTGCATTGGCAGCCCAGAGAGCCAGCCCCATCCTGGGACGCATCAAGAGAAGCGTGGCCAGCAGGTCATGAGAGGTGATTCTACCCCTCTACTCTGCACTCGTGAGACCCCATCTGGAGTACTGTGTCCAACTTTGGAGTCCTCAAGACAGGAAGGACATGGGCCTGTTGGAACAGGTCCAGAGGAGGGCCATGAATATGATCAGAGGGATGGAGCACCTCCCCTATGAGGACAGGCTGAGAGAGCTGGGGTTGTTCAGCCTGGAGAAGAGAAGGCTCTGGGGAGACCTTATAGCGGCCTTGCAATATCTGAAGGGAGCCTATAGGAGAGGTGGGGAAGGGACTCTTTGTCAGGAAGTGCAGTGACAGCACAAGGGGTAATGGTTTTAAATTGGAAGAGGGGAAATTTAGATTAGTTACTAGAAATAAATTCTTTACAGTGAGGGCGGTGAGGCACTGGAACAGGTTGCCCAGGGAAGTCATGGCTGCCCCATCCTTGGAGGGGTTCAAGGCCAGGCTGGATGGGGCAAGCTGGTCTAGTGGGAGATGTTCCTACCCATGGCAGGGGGGTTGGAACTGGATGATCTTTAAGGTCCCTTCCAACCCAAACCATTCTGTGATCATGTGGAAGAAAAAAGTAGCTGCCCAGCCTGTGGTACATCAGTGCCCTTGAGAGTACACAGACATCTCTCAAGCCTGTGTGCTGTGACTATACTCAAACAAGATACTGGCCTGTATCATTTTCACTCTGTCCGTGTTTCCATCTGAAGTAGGCAGGACATGGAGCAGAAAGCATACAACTTTTTTGGATGTTTGGGAGAGCATGACTGGAATTGACCACTTATGGTGGAGGCAAAGATATTTAAATTGATTCAATTTTTCACTGAAACTAACTGTGTCTTTGTTTCTGTGTCTCTCAGTTCTGATATTAATGTTTTACTTCTTAATAGATTGTGTTGATGTTGCCAATGATCTTTTAAGGAGCTGTCACATATACCAGCATGTAAAGCATCTCTCTGAATGTGGCGCTTATGTGTTTGTTCATCTTTACGAGTCAATCTTGGGAGAAAAAGTACCAGGTGGGAATGATAATTTGATAAGTTCTAAGCCTGCTTTCTTTCTGTTAATACTGAAGCCTGTTCTCATAAAATGCTTAGTACTTACAGTCTACTATGAGCTAACCCAATTCCAGTTGACTGCAGTGACAATAATAGGAAAGGGCTATACAATGACGTATTTATTTGCTTTATGGTAAACTGTTGTATTTGGGAAGTGTTATCCTACTTGCAGGAGATAACTGTAAGTGGGAACTGGCAGCTATTGGTGGTAGGAGTCCTGTTAAATATAAGCCAAGAATTTAAAAAAATGTTGCTCCCAATGAAGTAGAATGTATTGCAGCCCAACTAGTCGCTGACAGGGGAAGAAGAGACCTTAAGACAAACAGCAGTTTCAATTTGACAATCTGAACTAGATGTGTGTACTGGGAGTGAAGGATGAAAAAATAGTTTAGTAGTCTCTATTCTTGAATTTAATACTTCAGCTGACAATCTAAGTTTGCATTTATAAAAGATTGCATATGACCATATGATATTTGGGCTTTTTACCAAGTACATGAGGTATTGAAAAAATACTAACTTGTAAGTGAAACTTCAAGTAGTTTAATCAAAACATCTGCAATAAGCTATTCATTTAGATAGCCCAAAATATATTATTTATTTAAAATAGATTTCATAGCTACTCCTAGAAGCCAAGAGGATGACGCACATAATGTACAAGCAGTAATAGATTCCCTGGCGTTGGATTATTTGCAAGTCAGCTTGTCGCACATCACTGGTAAGTACTCATTGTAATGCAGACAAACACTAGTTGAATATCTGTGTGGTTCAATTTAAACATTTTACAAGAACCATATGTTATAAAGCATACTTCCATGCTTACATGAAAGGTGTTTTTCCTGTAGTGAATGTAATCAAAACACTGAACCCTTGCCTTGGACATTAGGTTATAATTTAAACACCAAGCAGAGAATAAATAAGAGCTGTCATGTGTAACACAGACTTGTAAGGAATGTTAAAGTTAGCAGTCAATCCTACTTCACTTGCCTGCTAAAGTGTTACCTGAACTCTGTTACTGGCTCAGTATTTTTCTGTATACAGTTAAAGCTTGGAGACTAGGTTTTAAAACACTACCCTTGAATTTTAAGAAATTGGTGAGTAAAGGCTGGAACTGTGTTGTATCTGTCCTTTGTACACAGATAATAGCTTTCATTGTGTGTACACATATATTCTCACATAACACAGCCTGCAGAGAATGAAAACTGCTTGCCTGATATGAAGTATCTCTTTCTAATTTGGTACAGTATAGCTGGTATTTGTAATCCTGCCTGCCAGTCTGTAGACTTGGTTTATGCTGTAGCTAATATGTATAAGAAAATATTAAATACCATTTAAAGAAATACCATAAAGAAAATATTAAATAAGTCTCTGAAAATATCCCTGATTTTTTTTTTTATGGAAGCAGGTATAGCATCAATAAACTTTCAATTATTAGAACTGAAAATACACAACTTTAAAAAAACTTTTAAGATACCTTAAGCTTATGTACGTAGCCATAAATGAGTGACCAGTTGTCTTCTGAGCTGACACCATCGCAAGAATTCCCAAGTATTCTTCTCCAGAAGATACCTGCTTTTGAGAATTTTTCTTTGGTGAAGTATTAATTATTAATATGTGGCAGTATCTTCTCTTAAGGTGAGAACATTGTGAAAGGAGAAAGGGAATCTATCAGAAACCTCCTTGAAATATTTCATGGCTTGTTAGAGTATCTTACAGAAGAAGCCAGTGAATCATCTTCTCAGAATGGAGGTAAGTAGACAGATGTCCTAGTTCAAAGTATTATGTTCTGATACTACCATGCCATGGACAGCTTTTTCTGTTTGCCTGCTAGCAAGTTAGCTTCTCATGGCCACAGTTCTTGGCGTTCATGAATGGAACACAGCTCCCATAATGAGTTAAAACTGTTTCTTGTCAGGTCTGGGCAAAGAATCCATTGGAAGATGTAACCTCTGTGAAACCCTGTTTTGGGATACCTATCGTATTTCCAATGTAGCAAAGATTTATTTGGTGATTTTTGCCTTATTTATAACCTTGACAATGCAGAAGAAGAGAAAGATTGAAACTGGGCAGAGGAAATTTCAGTGGCCAAACTTGAGTATTTACATTCTTATTTTCATAAACAATATTGATAAAATAGATAATTTTTTTCCCAAAAAAACTTGTTAAAAGGCAAGAATTGGCAAAAGTAATCTTTCTGCTTCATTCTTGTAGCAGAAACCTACTCCAGATGATTCATCCTCTGTTAGTATGTTGCTTTTCAACTTGTAAGTCAAATGATTTATGGTTAGGATTAGTGGCAATAATACCTGTTAGCAAATAGGTAGAAGTAATTTTCCCCAAAATAATTGCCTCTTTGTTATTAACAGATGAGGCAAATGGGCTATCCAGAAATGAAATTCAAATTGCATCTCAAGAGCAACTGGAGACCAATGCTGGTCAACTTAGGCAACCTTCAATATTCTTACCAGTTGAAGGGTAAGACAATTCTGAATATTTGCATTGATATAGCAATTGACAATCTTTTTTTTTTTTTTTGTGCATCTGTAGAGAAACCAATAGGGTTTTAATAGCTTGCAAGTAGGAAACATATTGATTAACGTATGTCAAATGGAATGTGAGGTAACTTTCTCCTTTAGTCTAGCAGCAAGAGGGCTAAAATTAGATCCAGAACTTTTTTGCTCTGGAAGAGTGCCAATAGTATTTTTATTTCTATGAAGTTTACAGATGGAATGACATGCATGGAAAACGTTGACACAGTTTAAAATTATTTTAGTTAAACTGCATTCGGTATATCTTTGTGACTTCTACACTGGTTGGTTTTGTAGAAGCTGGTCTTGTGTCCTACACAAGCCAGCTGCCTGACGTTACCACTCTTCTGTAGCTCCATCTGGTGGACTGAAGGGATAAGGACTTTTAGAGTAAATATTTTATGGCTTTATGTTCCTCTAGGCTCCATTCAGAAGTTTTTGTTCCATCTTGTGATGCAGATGGATCAGAATCTACTAGTGAATTAATTAGACTTGGAGATACTGCTTATTCATTTTCCAAGAGAGAGGAAGGTGAGTTTAGTTAAAAAATAAAATTGACTACTCTGTAGTAATATTTCTAGGCCTTTTTTAGGTTTGTTTTTAAATTTCTTTCAGACAAAGACTTTGTTTTAAACTCTTTATTTTACAAAAAAAAAAAAAAAAAAAAAAAAAATCACACAGCCAGCAAACGTACGTGTAGGTGATCTTGCTGAAGCTAAAATTCTTAAAAGTATTCCAGACACTGTTTTTCATGACTCTTGAGCTATATTACTTGGATAAAGTTTAGATGTTTATCATCTGATTCATTCTCCCTATAAAGGTATTTTTGTTCAGTAGAACAAGAAATTTCTGAAGCTTATAATTTTTCATTTATTGCAGTATAAAATGTATTGTTTAAGAGTATAAAAAGACTAGTAAGTTAATTCTTTAAAGAAGAGTCATTAGGAGCGTATACCACTTGAACAAATAATGTGCACACTACTTAAATGGAATCCATTTCTCTTTCTTGTAAGAATATTCCTATTCTTATTGGTGATTAATTCCTCCAAATGGAGATATAAAGAAATATTAATTTGAATAGAATTACAAGTAAGAATTTAACAGACCTATTTTGATTATAGCATGGATTGCTAACACCAAGTTATTAAGATACCGAAAATGAAAATTTTCCATCTGAACAGTTCATAGCAAGATGCTTTATAGTTCCTAATCTTTTACAAATGCCACTTCTAGAATTCCAGTTCCCTGGATTGTTACCAAGAGAAAAGGACAAAGCGATGGAAAAACTTAAAAACTCTAAGGCTATTGCAACATTACCTAGATGGTTCTCTGAAACTGAAAGGGCCATTGTAAAGGAAAAGGAAGATGGTGACTAATCATTATTCTGATAGCTAATCTACCTGATTTTTGACTAATGGGTGTATGGTAGTACAGGAGAACCTTAGTCATGGATGGACACACTTTAGCTATATTTTGAAACAAATAAGACCTTTTCAGAAACTTTGTATTTTAGTGTACCAGAGTATGCAAACTCCATTATCTGGGGTATTTCTGCTTAGGTAAGATTCAGCTTTAGCTAGGCTTTTTCCTTTGTGGTTCAATAAGCAAAATACTAAAAGGAAAAGGTCATTGTGGAAGACTGTAGCATCCAAAATCATGTTCTCAAGGGAGCTTTCATGCTGTTCTTAAGGGCAGAGATGGATAGATTGTGTATGGGGTGAATCATTCTGACAGGGGGTGGCCACCTTCTGCAATTGTCCCTGGCCTCTGCTGGCTACAGCTCTGTTACTGTTTAGAATTCCTGCACACCTGCTGGCTTTTCCCAGCATGTATCTAAAATAACTATAGGGAAAGTAACAGCAAAACAAAAGCTATTTACTATGTATATAGCTATACCCTTGTGGTATGACAGTAGTATGTTCATATACATATCTATACACAGCTGTATACAGACATGAAAAACTTGGTGCGCTCAGAAAAGTAGTGAGAGACGGAGTGGCTGTAGAACGCATCTCCGTAAACAGAAGTAACGTGGTAAGGCATAAAATGTTATAATACTCTTCTATCCAATCCAACAAACATGGTAGCTAACTTTAGATATTTAGATACTTCCATGTGCTACACATGGAGAATACAGAGAACTAACATTCTGCTTTCACGCATAAAAAGTAGGCTTTTTCATATTTGTCTCTTAAGAATCAATGGAGTCTGTTCACACTACTGAACCTCAGAAAAAGAGTTTGAAAGCCAGTGCTACAGAACTTGGGGAGCCTGTACAGCAGGCTATTCCTCTACGACCACCATTTCAGCCTTCAGAGGCCAGGTGCCATTATCCTGGATGGAGATATTATCACAGCTCAGCCAGCCAGTCAACAGCTTTGGCTAGCAGTCAAGGAGTAAAAATTCCTACAGTAAGTAAAAACCTATCCTTTGATTTTTATCTTAAGTTCAAAGAATTTTGGATTGTGGATTCATTCTTCACTGAGTGTCCAGAGAGGAAGTTAATTTGAGGGATGTATTCATTTTATACACATACACATCTCCATAATCAATGTAACTACACTGTTTACAATATAGTAAATAAAATTATGCTAGCATATTTTTATTTATCTATAAAATCAGCATTGATTTCCATATGAAGACCTGACGTATGACCTTCCTGTCAACATTCTCCTGTTAATTTACAGCAAACGTATTGCTTTTTTATTTCAGCTTGAAAAGTCATTTACACAAAAACATGAAGATGTTTCTCACAGTCGTCTTTTATCAAGGAAAATCACTGGTGAGAGAGAATTTTGCTTCCTATAGTCTAACTCTTAAGCGTCAAATGTTGCATTTATTTTTATTGATGGTACAAGAAATGTGGTCGTGAAGCTAGTAGTGCATTTTTTTTTTTTTTATTTAGCCACAAGTTCATATTTCTATCTCTGTCTTATAGAGAAGCAAAAATAGATTACTTCTAAGTTGTTAGCTGTGCTGGAGAAAATATTTTGTGTCCTCAGTTCAACTCCTTTCTTAGTTAATCCGGGTAAAATGTGCCTGTCCTACAGAAATATCTCCTAGCAGATAATTTCCATGGCTGAGCTTATTCTGAGCAGAGAAACATGGACCAAACGAGCCAGTTTGAACTCTAGGAAAAAGCCATTAACTACTATTGTAGAAAAGGCTTGAAGCCAGTTTTCAGTGCTTATTTTCCCTGTTGCCTGGGAAACACTGCTTACCTTTCTATTTTCCATAGCATTCCTACGACACTGAACATTGAAACTTGAGAAATTACCAAAATGAATGTCACAACTGTGTAACCACAGTTGCTTTGTCCTTCTGTTCTCTTAGAATAATTTGGTTCCAAAGGCCACAGATCACATATTTTTTTACTTGTTCCCCACATTAGTAGGCACTGTGCAGTCTGTACCATCAACTAACACTTACCTGTCATATGCTTCTGCAGTGGGAGACAAGGTGGTATCAAATGATGCTGAGGACAACATGGCACAGGTAGATGTTGCATCATTATCTTATTTGTGGAAGTTCAGTCACTATTTCTGGATGTCTGCTTAATTCTCCTCATATCTTGTGGCACTTCTGTGTTTTTTTCAAACCTGCTTTCGGCTTGCTTGCTTCAATAAACAATCAGTGATGCAAAGTTGTTAGACTATGACTAAGTACAGTTTATAAATCATGTCAGTTTGTTCTGGAGGTGTTTGCTCCAAGAACTGTAAGTGACAGTACCTATAGAGTTCTAATTTATCACAATCAATCCGTTACTAGTTACTTTAGTTTTAATCAAAGATGTATTAAACAAAGGGTACAGTCATGTCTCTGAAGTGTATCAGTATCATAAATTAGTAAGAATTTTGATTTTTCTGGGGTTGTTCAGACTCAAAATTCCTATTTTGCTCCCTTCTTAAAGGTCACCAGACTGCCTGACTGTATTATTTCATCTTATTTCATTGCATTGTCTCTTGCTTTTCAAAACCTGAATAATGCAAAACCCACAAATTGTTCAGCAGATGCCATTCTGTGCTTGTAGAAACATGTCTGTGTAGAAAACTCCTTGCTCTTGAAAACATTTTTTTCCTTCTGCAACCACAAGAGGTACTCACAGACTTCATTTGTTCCAAGAGTTTCAATAGCCTTTACTTCTACATTGCCTGTTTAAAACTCATTTTCCATCGGTGTACTTGCAAGTATGTACATGCTAACCCCGAATTACTCCAGTTCGAACAGGTAAGTTACCAGTACTAAACCACTGTAATTAAATGGCATAAGAACAGAAGTGTTATTAGTTTGCTGTGAATTGCAGCTTAGTTTATACTAAGTGAGGCTCATCTCACTTGCATTGCTTTGCATTAGCCCCAGGTTGAAGAGATGTATGTGGGGATACTCATATAACAACCTAGATCTTGTTCTTCTGATACAGTGGTTTAGCTGTAGATGATTCTTAAACTAATAATCTATTATTTTGCTAGTCTGTTTCTTTAAACATCTGATTTTCTAAAGCATGCTATTTTCATCAGGCATCTGGTCATAAAACTACTTTTGCATATACAAAAAAGTACTTATATATAAATCATAGGGTTTGAGATAATTCTCCTATGAAAGCTGTTGTAGGATCTCTCTGCTCTCATGATCTATGGTATTTCTGAGCTTTACTGGGAAGATCTTAATAAAATCTTAACTTATTAATTTTCCTAGATTCCCTGGGTATATGGGATTTTATCTGCTTCCTCTTTACAGCAAAAACTCTCACTTTGTGCTGAACAAGTGACACAGACTCCAAGACCTGAAACTAGATACCTGCCTAGAAAGGAAAGGTAAGTTCAGTTTTTTGCTAGCACGTTCATATACATGGCCACCCAGGCATCCTCCCCCTTTAAAATAAGATCTCTTCCTCTTTGGCTGCGTGACAGTGAAAGATTGATTTTAACAGAAAGATATCCTCTTTTTCCTGATATATATGCATTTTCTTAAACACAGTTATAGGCATTTACACTTTCAGCTTCTACTCAATGCTATAAAAACATGCTCATGCAAAAAATAAATTGGAATTGTACAAGGTGATGCTCATCTTCAGGCTTTTAGAATAGAAATGAAATCTCTTTGGTTTTTGTTTTAGCAGATATGAAAATTCTACCACAGATACATTTGAAGAATCTCTTTTCCACAGAACAACAAAAGAAAAGCTATCTGAGCAAGAGCTTCATGAAGTGTCAGAAAAACTCTCTTGCAGGTTAAATGAACTAGATTCAGTAAGTGAAATCATTGTTGTATCTGAGAAATTTAGCCTTAGTAATGAGAGTGGAGAGAACAAGAATATAGATTTAATATTGATGAAAAGGATACCTGCAATTAACACATGACTTAAGACAGTTCTAAATTTTAAAAGAACTATTGAACCTAATCCCCCCCCCCCCCCCCCCCCCCCCCCCCCNNAACTATTGAACCCAACCCCCCCCCCCCCCCCAAAATCTGTCCAATAGATGTTGAAGAGAGCTTTGGGTGGGCACACCAGAGAGGAAGACCTGGCAGATGAAGACAGCTTGTCTCACCACAGTGACAGTGTCATGGACTATTGCCAAAGGAAAGCTGAGCAAGGTAACAATTCTTAGGCTAGTTAAGTATTAAGATAGAAAGGAATATTAAAGAAAAAATCCTTCTTACATAAAGCTGATAGTAACTAACTATGAGTAGTTTAGTGTAAGTTTTGTATTGTTAGTTCACTTATATTTTGTCTTAGATCCAAACCCGCGCAACAGTAACAGAATTACAATTAAGTTCCCATTTCACACATAAATAACTATGGTCAAACTTTACTAAAAATACAAGGTAATCACAACTGCAGTAGCAAACGTGCAGTAAGCAGGGGGAGGGACAGACTACAAGCTTATTGATATGATTGTGATTCTGAAGTGAGGGCCTGTTCACAAAACACTTCACTGCAGATTGCTCTGTGCTGGACACAGCATCTACATCAAAGTATCTTTTACGCATACTGTGCAGTATGTGTGCTGGTAGCAATATGAATTAATAACCACCCTACATACATCCTATAGCACAGGCTATAAAACTATCACGTAGCTTGATCTAACCCACACGCACAAAATTATGCTGCAAGATGGAGCTGTTTGTCACCCTGGCATATTGACAGCCTCTCACCTTGAGCACCTTCAATTGTCTTTGCTGCTTTTTCCTTTCTCATCTTGGATATCTCCTGGTACCTTTGCTATTACTTATATAAGCCAAAAATTTGTGGTCTGGGGCAAGGATAATTCTAAAGGAAAAGGCTTTAGCTTTTTATGACATAATTTGTGCTAAACTCTGATTCTTACACTGTATGGGTTTTGAAGGGCTTTTTTTCCTTAATGTTTGACTGGAGGGGTTTTTTTTTGTTTCAAGTTAGATACTCAGCAAATTGCCTTTCCTTACAGACATGGCACCTCCAAGGTACCCAGACAGGCCACAATCCCTTTCTCCAACCTCACCTTCATCTCAGCATCATCTCTTTTCTGAATTGGAAGATAAACTTTGCAGTAATGGAACAGGCCAAAGAAGGAAAATACACAGCCAGCTGCAAAAAGAAAGGGATGAAAAAACAAAAAAAGCAAAGGTAATTTCTAGGTTAGACCTTTTGGTTATTCTTACCGACAGCTATACTGAAAACCTTAGAACGGAATGCTTTTACTCAGTGGGAGTATCTGGCTTACTTTAGTAATCCTGAACTGTAGACTGCTAAGGAAAAGACTTAAGTCCCAAATTTTGAAAAAAAAAAGAGAATTTTAAGTGAAAGAAGCTACTTTGACCCATACACCGAGCAAGTTAATGAGGTGCTTACATGGACTGGTTATTTTGTCTGAAAAGTCATTTTTATTTTCTAGATACTCACTAAAGTTTATGAAGATGAACTAATAATTTATGAAGCTCAGGAGAGGCTTAGACTTTCCAAGCTCAGAGAAGTCAACAGGGAAATAGTATATCACGTGCTGTGATGATTGCTGTTTGGGTTTTGTTCTAAATTTGTCTAGATGATCTGTCCAGACACTGGGTATGTCTTTTGGGTACAAACACAAATTTTGGACATAGTTGCAGCACTGTATGCTACTAAAAGATCGACATCTTTTCCTGACATGGGTAGAACCAAGAGACCTGTCGTTTTAGAAGCTTCAGCACTTCCATGCATTAAGAGTGATTCCTATAATAATTAAGAACCACCACCATGCTTTTCATGAGGTGGTAACTTCAAGGCACTCAGATACTCGGATTTAAAGAATTAAAGCTGAGCGAGTAGATAGCTTCAATAGATTGGCTGAAACTCCCCACACAGGCACTTCACACACAGACATACATCCCAAACAATTAGGTTAATAAGGTTGGAGCCTCTGTACACAATCTGTTTAATATTGTCATAGTCTTTTTTAAGTACTCTAAAAGTTGGGTTTGTGCAAGGGTGATTCTCTAATGTTATGAATATGGCAAATATCCATATGGGGTTTTGCTACTTTCTTACATACTATTGGAACAGCAAAGAACCTAATAATAATGACATCCTAATAATGTCAGCTGCACTGTCCCGTTTCCCAGCTTTGCAGCATCAGTCGAAAGGCGTCTGCAGTAGTATTACGTGCAGCACAAGCATTTAGGTTATGCAACAGTGTGACTTAACCTTGATTTGAATCTTGACCTGCATTTGGTAAATTCTGGCTTTCTAGAGAATCCAATTCAGTCTGTCCAAATTCTCTTTTTCAAGTTTCAAAGACAGTTAAGTTCTGATATTCAAACTATGTGATCTATAAGCCTTTCTCTTCTCATACCTGTTCTCCATCTGTTTTACATCGGCTCCTAAGGAACAAGAATACAAAGAAAACATCTTTAAAGAACCTCCAAAAATGCCTCGGCCAGTGCAAGTTTATTCTAGAAAAACCACACCTCAGAATCCCAGATACAGCCAGTGGATTCCAAAACAAGGGACTGTGAAGCCAAAGAAAGCAGCTCCAAGTAAGAACTGCAAAACTATACTCAGTGGAAAACTGGCATCTTTTGAAAGCATGTGTTGAACTCCAACAAAGGCATTGGTCCAACATATACCACTCAGCTATAGCATTTTCCCTGTCTTCTGACCTCTATATGTCTGGATTTTCCTTAGGGAAGATAATGCTTTAAGTAAGCGTAAACCACCAATGCACAATCAAAACTGTGACCTACTTGCTACCTCCTCAAAATCCCTTGGATTATTTTCAAGGCTTGTTTCCATTACTGCTACTCCTGTACTTGCTCCACTATAGTCTGAGCTCAGTCTTTTTCTTTTCTGAGCATCAATCGGATTTAGAATTGGATCTGTAGCTTGAGTGGGCTGGTTCTGAGCCATATTTGTGTAACAGAGCTGACTGTCAATTGCTATCATCTTCCTTTCATGCCCCTGCCATTGTGGAGCCAACACTGTCACTGGTTTTGCTTAGGAAGTGATGCTCCAGAACAGCCAACACGCAAACCACAAGCTTAGTTTTGGTAAACAGCATTGTGCATGCTTATGATCATGGTATAATCCCCTACAGAACTGAATATTGCCCAGGTACACTCCCCCCTCCCCCCCCCTCCACTGTTTAAGGGGCTTATACTTGGGTAATACCCATTTGTTTGATCTCCCCACCATCTTTTCTGGTCAGAAAGATCAAAGAGATAATAGGAAAGAACTGGTTGCAAACCAGTTTATTTTACATCCATTTACTTGACCTGGATCTGTTGCTGCTACTGCTGTATTAGTTGCTGCAACCAGTGAGAAAGCCAGGTAAAGAAATCACTGATTAATGATGGTCAGAACCATTTGAAGAAAGAAGGGGACACTTGTCTTAGTTCCATGTGGTGGTGGTAGGGAAATAATGGCTGAGATATAAAAGCAACTCTTCAGCATGAAAAAAAAAAACCAAACCATACCACAAAACAAACCAAAAAAAACACCAACAAAAGACTTCAGATTATTTTCTCTGTGGCTGCACTAACAGAGTGATGTTACGTCCTGCTGGGTTTAGGCTGACATCATAACAACAGCACGGCAGTTGTATATAGTGTCCAATCTAAAGTATTTCATAACCTAGGCTGACACTGTCTGGAAGAATTTACCACTAAATGTATTCTGCAGGAATTTATTGCTTACATCTGTCTTTACCTTGTAGTGAAAGTCAGAGGTGATGACCTCCTATTTCAGCTACTGGAAGAATTTCCCCACCTGCGTATTTCCTACCATACTATGAATAAAATGTGGTGGCAGCAGCTTGTACACACTGAGCAACTTAAGACAGCTTCTGGCAGAACTAGACCACAACTCCAAAATGAAGTGAGCATTCTTATTCTTACATTTTAAGTACCAGCAGGGATAGTACCTCTCACAGAATAGTTAACAGACATTAGTTTGTATTGCATAATAAAGTAGTAATAAAATCATTCCGACTCTTTGTCTGCAGCATAGACAGGGTATGTGCACACCCAAAGCACAGTATAAGAAGATGTGTATCATAGGGTTATACACATCTACACATGTGGGTTCAACTTTTTACCACCCACTTGAATATAATGTTCATTTTTTTATATTAGTTTATCTAGTACTGCCTAGGATTGCTATTGCTTTTTTGAAAGCATTTTGTAGTTTCAAATGCTTGTTCTGAACAGTCTTTTAGTTTAAGAGTTAGTTATGAGATACAAAAATTGATTAAGTCTCAACATAAAAACCAAAAGATAACTATGGGGCAATGATTAAAATGCTACACACAACTGCCTGTCCTGCAGAATGATGGAAGGATGGAAGTAATTAGATGTTGTTTTTGTTTTTTGTTTTTTAAAAAAACCTCCAGGTTCAACAAGCCCTTAAGAAGCATGAGCTGCTTCTTGCAATTATTCAGAAAGATCAAGACCATAACAAGAGACTGGTATGTTCTTTGAAGGATATTTGTTATGTAAGACAAAAGTTTCATGTTGAACTAGCTTGAATGAACGTCCCCTGGTCCATCAAAGTATCCAGCTTTTTATCTTACAACAAATTCATGCCTTTTGTAGCTGTGGGCTCAAATGGCATGTGATCTGTTTGCTGTGTGGCTACCGAGGTCATGGGAATGAACATTATTATTACACTGCACTGTTGCGTGCAAACAAATTCTAAGAATGTGCCAGGAGGAGACACTTCAGGCTCCTGGTGTTGCTGGTGAAAACACCAGCTACCTTGGCAGTGCTGACTCCTTAATTATATAGTGATCTGGTTGGCATCAGTTTTCTAAATCAGTAGTCTCTAAAGCTTTAAACCATAAATGCAGTATAAAATTGGGGTAGAGAGAAGGTCCTTAGTAAAAGACCCAATTTATTTGCTTTGCCCGAGGCAGTATCTATTGGAAGCTTGGTGGTCTGACAGCTACTGTTCTCTATTTAGCAAGAATTTAAGCAACGTATCTGCCGACAGAAATGGGCTCAGAGTAAAGTGAGAGAGAAACGCCAGCAGATTGCTCGAGCCAGGAAATATTATGAAGATTACCGCGTTCAGCTGCGTGCAAAGATGATGCGGGCTAGGACACGGGAAGAAAGGGTAAGTACAAGACATCTTGCTCTGTAAGCATGGAGTTGTTCTTTTTGGAGCCCAGCACTGAGGACCCAAACTCTGGTAATACAAATACTGGTACAAGCAGACAGAGAGCTCATTAAGCGAACAGAGCGTAGGAGCTAGCATTAAACGGTAAGTCAGTTGAGGCTCAGAAGAAAAGGTTCCTTCTTTGGAAATGCTAATACAGTTTAGGGCAAACCACTGTAAAACAACAAAGGGTGCTTTAGGGACTTAAGAGATGGAGAGAAAGGGTGAATATCGGTATGCAAAAATAGGACTGGTAACATGAGAAATTGGGGAAATGAGTTTTCAGGAACCATAGGTTTAAGAGGTTGTTCCTATAGTTACTATTCAAAGAAAACAAATCTAAATCTTAAGAAAACTGATCAAAAAGACAGCTTTGTTATTCAGTTATATTTGTTAAACCAAGTGGTCTTTTTGGCAGATATGATCTCTAATTAGGGCTGGACATCAGAGCTAAGGAAGGCAAGTAGAGTTATTACACTTTGCAAGATCAGATAAGCAATTCTCACCTTTTTAAATAAGACTAGATGTTTAGTGCATAATCCATTATTGGTCATCTGAGAAGTGTTTGCCTCCAGCTGTGCAGCACTGTAGCTAGTAAATGTTCCTTGGAATAAATGAAAGCCTGAGCACAGGCTAGATTTCCTGCTGCTGGAAATCTGGATGAAGGTCCTGAGGTTTGACAACAGAATGCAGGGTGGGCTGTAAATCACAGCACGTGTAGAGAGGCTCTGGCTTGCCTTGTCAAGGTTATCCGAAGTAATCATAAAGACCTAATATACATTTGCTGTTCTTGCTTCTTTCTTAGTCAAATGACTAAACTGACATGAAAAATTTACTTTATCAGAATTTCAGCTGAGTAATACAAATACCGCTCAGCTGTACCTACCACCATTACCAGATACATAACTCTACTTTTTCATGCGCAATGACTCTCTTCGTGTGATCACCATTCCATCAGCAGACTAAGCAGCTAAAAAATGTAAATGTATACTTAAAAGCTTCTGGGAAGGCTTTAGGGTTGCTTTTTTTAATTGCTGGCAGATATTTAAAAACTTATTTGAAGAAGGCTTAGAAATTCAGAAGCAAAGACTGAAGGACCTGAGAGCGTATGCTCAAGAGAAGCGAGCTGAGCAAAGGAGAGAGCATCAGAATGAGCTGGAGTCTATGGAGAACTATTACAAAGATCAGGTAAAGGTTAATCTGCAAAAACAGTAATTTCTGTTTTTTTCACACTAGAAGTCTTTCTTTAATTGGTTCAACTCAAACACGTTATGCTTAGTTTTCCATGCTAGCAGAAGCTCTATCTCGAGAACGACAAGAAATCCAAACCAGAGAGAAAGCACAAGCACAAGTAGGTATTTGTAATTTTCTGTAAGTGTATTTTCTTCTTATGTGCTATGACTAATGTCTGTATTTCCTTTAGATGCTACAGAAAACAAAAAGAGAATTGAGGTCAAGGATGCAACAGGAAATAGAGCAACTGCAGGCAGCAATAATGCAAAGTGATGATGACACCTTTTTTCAAGAACTGGAAGCAGATAGACTGAAATCCAGACTTCAGATGGCTTCCTTCCAGTACAGCAAAAGCCATTTCTTGTAAGACTTATAGTAAGTATAACTGCAATGCTCTCTCCGGCCAGAACTATAAAAGTCTTTGAGACCTGCTCGAACAGGAAGATGATGTGTATTTTCCTCTAAAATATCTGGTCTGTCACTTTGACCGAGGTGTAGCTGCTGGGATCTCTAAAGGACTTATTGCTCACCAATAAAGTTTTTTTAACTACTTTCTACCTTCTTAGCAAGGTTGAGATAATGTTGAGCCGCACACAAAGGAAGCAGGATGATTACTGGAGTTATCTTATTGGAATGTTGAGTGCTACGCCTCCCCTACGCCTGTGCTGGTGTTGCTGGAGTCGAAAAGCCACACTAACACCATTAGCCAGAAATTACTGCATTAGGAAACTCAGAACAAGATCTTTTAAAAGAACATCTGTGGTTCAAGTTTCATGTGAAAGGAAAACTTAGAGAAAGTCTACAATAAACCTGACATACCAATAAAAACTGGTATTTTCAATATATAAAACATTCTATGTTTGCAGGTTTGGTATTGCTGGCTTGTTAACAGCAAAGCATAGGAAGTACTACTTCCTAGGGTAGCGATGTAGCTGAAAAAAGGTATCTTGAAGTAGGAAACAATGTAAATTCTTCTAAAGCAGTAAAATATAAGCTTCTGCAAGAACCGAAACCTGGGAAGGACCTGTGGCCAGCATTCTGAATTATTTTAGGGGTGTATTAATATGTGTATGTGCTGTAGATATTTCAATTGTTGGATTTCACACAGGGTTGTCAGAAGTAGCCCATGTGTAAATAAGCAAAGTTTTGTTTCCACTGACTGTTTCAAAAGGAAGTCACAGCAATGCCATATACAAACAGACGAGCAGTAACAACCAGAATAGTTTAGCATGTTTGGTCTTAAAAGCAGATTATTTGGACAGATGTTTTGCAAGGCTGCTTGTATGTAGTAGCCCGTTTAGTTATTTTACAGAGAAGCAGAGTAGTTCTAGTTCTGTTATTGTGAAGGTTGAGTAAATAATGATTAAAAATTCCAACATTCAGCTTTAACCTTACTTTAGGGTGTAAGGTCTGCTTGTAGAAGAGTAGGAGCTGATAAAAGGCATTAGATCTTTTTCTTATGGAATCATTATGTGCTATAAACAGTACTTTGTTTAGTAAAAAAATCAAGTTTCAGCAGCCACATGTTATGGGCCCTATGAGATGCAAACACAGAGGGATGAATACTTAAACTGAGAAGAGATCACACTAAACCAAGCTAATAATTAGTGAAGCTTGATATCGATATATTCTCCACTTGACAAAACTGCAGTTTTAAAATAGTTTATCTTGGTAACGAGGATGAACAAAAGCGTCATTTTAAACAGGCTCTCATAGAAGAGCTCCTGCTTAAAATTGCATGTGTGAAAAGTGATATAAAATGCTGGAATTAATTGCATTGCATATACAATATTTAAAGCTTGCCACGAGATGGTGTCACTTGTGGAACTTACATCACACTCAATGAATTAAGACTCATGCACTGGGAAGAAAAGAGAGCTAAGCAGACAAGAAAGCCCCCAGCAGCTAGAGATGTTTCCTTTACAGATTAAGCAAAACATTTAGAGCATGATACACCTCACAAAAAAAACCCCCAAAAAGCAAATAACCCAAACCCCAAAATACAGACACCCTAAATAAACCTCTACAAAATGAGAAACCCAAACCCTGCCTTTCTTAACAACCCTTTTCAGGGAGCTGCTACAAGCCAGGCTAATTGAAAGTCTTTACATAAAAAACAATATTTACCAGTTAAGTTGGTCAAATTTAACAAGTATTTACCATTTACCTTTTTTTTCCCTTCAGGAAGACGGTTTAGCTTTGCTGAATTTTGAGAGACGATATCCATTCACCGATGCTGAGACACCATTGCTAGAACATTTAACACAATCCTTACTCTAGGTAACAGAAAGACATGAAATTTTGAGCATTTTCTCCTTAAACAGAGTTACTTAAAAATGATAGTTACATTGTAAAGGAAATATTTAATTACGACAAACTTAAAATTTTTAAAACCATTGATGCTGTGACAGTGCAAACAGCATACAATTTATTGCTCAACTTCTGCATGGGTACATACATTAAGTATTTAAAAACCACTTTATACAGATTTTTTTTTTTTTAAAGCTCATGTAACAGCTGGGTGAAAATACAATGATACCAATGCTAAAACACTCTGTAATAAATACAATGGAAATGATAAACTAAGAACTGTCAGTTTGTGGAGGAGTAATTACACTTGTATAAACTAATTACAGCTACAGACAAAGCTCTGAGGATGTGGCAGAGCCAGACACCTACTACATAGTGTGAAGTCCAATAGATGGCACCTGATAACCTGATGCTGTTTAAGATCTGAAGCAGTCAGAGCATGCTACATTAAGCTGTATGATGCAGACTTGGGATATAGAAGCAAAGCTTTTACTTCCATCAATGCAGCCAGTTTAAATGCACCATAAATTCAATACAGATGTAGTGTTGTAGAACAAAAATTTTAAAAAAATGGCTTGTGTGCTCTGGACTTTAGTACAACACAAAAATTTGGTACAAATAAATCAGTTTAGGGAAACTGAAACTATGTGCAAAAAAAAAATTAGAATACATACTGTACAAAGCACCATTACAAAACTCTTTACACCGAGAAATTAAATCCTCTGAAACTCAACTGTGTACTGTATATTGAAATCTACAAAAGTCACTGTTCATAATTAAACATTCATAATGAAAAGCAACAGCATAAAACCATGACGTGACATCTCTCTAAAACAACTAAAGACTGGATAAAGTAAAACCCAGTAAGAGGGACACATAGAAATAAATATTCACATTAATCATGGGGTGAGAAGTCCAAGGTTAAAATGCAATGTTAGGCTTAGCACCTTTTTGAGGGGAAAGTAGCTGACATGATCTTGAAACAAAATTTTGCAAAGGAATCAACCCTTTAACATTTTCAGATAAACATCTGATGAGGTGCTTCAGTTAAAGCTCTCAGTCATTAGAAAGGTAGGAAGGCACTCAAAATACATGGTATATTCAGTTTCATCTGTCAGCTATGGAAATTCAAATGTAGATTTGACTACTTTTGCCTATAATATATTAAGTTTACAATATTTATCTGTGGCAGTTAAAAAAAATTCTCTATCCCCTGCCAAAATATTGGGCAGAACAGATGTACTGCTAAGGCTGCTGTGAAAATGAACGGTACTTATCATCTGAGTCAGAGCCTATATTCTGCAGAGCTCATCTCCTCCTCCTTCTCAAAAAAGCTTTTATGATATAAGGGTGGCCATAACTGTGCCTTCTAAGATCTACCAGCCCAAGCGGGCTGATGGGGAGAAGGTTGCTGGGAGGTGGGTGTGGATGCTGTGGTCAGGAGCCACAACAGAGACAGTCTTTTTGACAGTGCTGTGGGGACTGCCTGGTGCAGAGGGGACAGCAGTGTCCTCTCCCCTCCAATTACCTATGAGTGTACTGGCTTATTCCAAAGCCTGGATCAAGCTGCATTTTACACTTTTCATGCTTCATGACCAGGGAGGTTGCAGCCAGAGCCTGAGCAAGAGCAGGGGGAAAAAAATATAATAATAATAAAAAAAAAAATATCACTTATCCAACATTGGAGTATCTATTCTGTCAAGAGGGGTCAAAAGAACCTGTCCCTGTGAAGTCTCTGTAGGCAGGAATTGACATCACACTTTGAGACTTGGAGGGTGGTGGGGTATGTATGTGTGTGTGTGAGAAAAGGCTGAAGCAGTGGTCCCAGCCACAGGCAGCAGAACTGAGTACAAAACACTGGCCAATGACCTACTTTGCTCTCCCAGGCAACCTGGTCAGATGTGGTGGCAGCTTCTCTGGTAAGAGGACTACCCGAAAGCTGTGCACTGGGGATCTCAGCTGGAGATACAAAAATAACAGCCATTGTACATGAGTGTAATCAGCCCTTGAAATGAAGAATAAAAAGGTCTGACATATTTCAAACCCGGTTGTCAAAGCAAGTTTCTTGGCTTTATGTTAACATCCCTAAGTAGCCTCATCCCTGCAGCCAGCCCTGAATGGGAAGTGTCTCTTAGAACAAGCTTTCCAGCAACAGCTATCCAAAAAAAAAAAAAAAAAGAAAAAAAATCAAAAGGAACATGTGGATTTGGCTCACCAGATTCTTACCACAATTCTACAAAAGCAGTTACTCTAATACACAACATCCAGCAGTAGTTTACTCACTGCAGCAGTCAGATTTGGCAGAACAAAATTAAGTTCAAGCTCCACAGAACAGACAGAAAATTAGCCAGTTCACTGTGAGACTTACACTGCAAAGATGGAACAGCTCTTTACATCCCATTCTTTCAGCATTTTCAATACTCCCGACTTTCTTCTCATTGGCAGTGTAAAAAAAGTGCAGATTTGATGACTAATCGTAACATAAGTTAACAAAATGCAGCACTGATTAGAAAAAAACAGCTCCAAATGGTCATACCACTGAGAGGAGAATGCCACCATTTCTTAAGCAGACTGATTTATCTACCACGAGCAGATCAGACAGACCTTAACTGAGAATCGTCAAACTAACTTTGAAGTTCAGTTCCCTCTACTGGTAGTGCATTTTATTTCCCCTTTGAAGAGATCAACCCATGTTATAATTCATATATATATATATATATATATACTTACTTCCATCCCTACAATCAATAAATTATGTGCTTGTAAAGCCTCATTTTCAAAGCACATTACACATATTTCAGCTCATACACCATTTTTCCTTAGTTGTAACTGAAACCCACATGTCGTGAGCAGCTGGACAAAGATTACAACATGTTTTACCTGATATATCTTTAGCATCAACAAATACAGAATGTGATTTGGCTGCATTCAAACACACTTTGGTTGACTGGATAGGATGGTTTCTGAAATGAACTGCTGAGAGGCTTCTGCTGTCAAATGTCACCTCATCAGCACGCTTAAAAAGTTGGAAAATGCAGCGTTTAAAGTCAAAAGCAGCAAAAAACACTCTTAACAGACTTGTTAGAAAAATGCTGTTTTAAAAAATCAAAACGACTACTGTTCATTAAAAAAGGTCTATTCTACATGTCAACACAAGTACTGTACCAAATACAGTATGTGTCACTCACTAGAAATTTGTTTAAGGAATCTGACAAGTGATATAAATAGGATCCCAAAACATCATATTTGTAATTCATGCCTGAAAAATATAAAAAAGCCCCCTGTGGTAACATTTAAGTTTAAATTTACATTGCAGAATATAATATTTTACTATAAGAAAATGCAGTTAACATGTAAGTGGCTTTAATTAAAAAGATTAATGATTTTTTCAGCCAATTTTATGCAAAGTTAGAATAATCCAAAATATTTTTTCCAAAAATAGCAGGAATAGATGCTGTTCAGTATCATACATCTAAAACAGGCTGAAACATGACTTGTACCGACTGCTGAAGTTGTGTCTTGGTATCTGAGACTAGAAATCAGGTAGGCAAATAGATTACCTATTACAAAAATAGTAGTAGTCTTTAAGTATAGAATACTGCTTAACTGTTGAAATGTAGGAAAAGTCAGCATTCTGTATGTTCAAGATACTAGTTTTTAATAGCAGCTGAATGATCCTATGGCAGAAACCACAGAACCTATTTTCTTGAAATAAAATAAAAAAATATTTCCAAAGTTGTCCTTTCCCTCCCAGTGTCCTATTGTAGAAAAGGGAAAGTTTCCTGTATTTCAAGCATTTCTTGAGTCTTGGCTGAGGGAAGGGCTTTCTGGCTGACAGGAGTATAAATAGAGTCTTGGGGAAGGCTGTGAAGGGTCATTCCACAGCAAACCCACATGTTTCTTCAATGGCAGTTAGCAGCTTCTCGTAGAGCTTCTCGTAGCTCTCGTAAGGAGGAATGTCTATTCGGTTAAAGCTGTGGGGAGAAGGCAGAACAGTCTCAGCTCCCCAGAATGTCAAGCATCACCCAGCACAGTTCTGTTACACTTCATTTATCACGCTTGAAACAATGGCAAAGCAATACTTAACAAGGCTAACAGAACTTCACAGATATAAAAGCAATCTCTAGTTTTCACATCTTTACTACTCTGTAATGGATAGAAAGGAAGGGGGGGGGGAGAAAAACAATTAAAAAAAGACTGCTCAAAACTGACCTTATTCTATAGATCACAACAGAGGCCTGAAAAAGTCTTACCAGGTATGAGCTTTCGGCAAGTTGTTAGTGCTGGCATCAATCTGGTGTATTGTAAATAGTCGTGGGCCTGCAGCACCTGAAAATCCAGAAAAGATCTGTACTACTACTATATGGCATAATATGAAATTTCTTCATTGCACTGCAACAACAAAAAAGGAACTAAAACCATGAAAAGAGAGAAGCTGTGCAGAAATAAAGAAGAAATCATGAACAGGCAGGATAAAAGAAACCTCACTGTGCTGATCTGACAGATTCTACCCACACAGGATAACTGTGCAGTTATTTAAATAATTGAAAGATAAAGAAGATAATGACGAATAAAATACTTGCTTTACACAGCGTGCTATATATATCTAACAGTTTTTAATTTAACTTCTCTCACCCTTCTTGGAGCACTAAACTTACACAACTGTTTCTGTTGCTTTGTAACAGGAAGTAGTGGCTGATTGCATACAAATTCGAGTCAAAATACCAACTTATAATGTCATTAAATTAATCTCAGCATAGAGATCCCTTATGTACAGTAGGGGTAAAATTAACTTGTAACTGTTATGGGGTGGTTAGCAGTTACATGGTTTGCCTACACCTTCAGCAATGTTAAACACGTACCATCTAAAGCACCATACTCTGCTTAAAGCAACTGGGATCTTAAAAAACTCCATATTCCAGAGCTTCTAACACACCTGAATATTTTAGAGGTCAAAAATAGAAGAAAAAGAAAACAAGGACTTCCGTCTGATAATAAAGAAAAACAGATTTCTGTGGCAGCTGTTATCACAGCATTTGTGTCCTGATGGAATCTTCTATCTGTTAAAATGGTTTATGTTTCCCCTGGGCATTTTTCTCTTGTCTTGCGAGAGGATAAAATAGGATAACTTGTGTTAACAGAGCAGTATGGGCTATAGCCAGAGCTGTGACAACAAACCCAGAGCTTTGACTGAAGTTCAGAAGACAGGTTGCTAAGTAAGGTGATTGTTTCCAATCCTTGTGATTGTGGCTCTTACAATAAAAGCAGTCAGCATTAGGAAGTGCCTCTGCTGTCAGAATCACAGAATGATGCATGTTGGTGTCTTCTGGTCCCAGAGCTGTACAGGTGACGAGCAGGAATTAAAAGACAGGCTTCCAGAGAAAACATAAGGAGAACCGCACTAAGATCTCTTCTGCTTGCTCAGAGCTTCTTGCCAGAGAAGAAAGTGTGTAATTTAAACGTAAGAGCCATTTACAACTGAGTAACAAGGTAATAAACACACAAAAAAAGACTATTTGTGATTGTTCTCCACCAGACAATTAAAAACCACTCTTAAGAAGTCCCACTGCAGCCAGTCAGGTTCCTGTGCAGTTGATGTTCCTGTGATGTGTCCTACGGCCCCCTCCCAGTATAGATTTGCAGTCCCTTCTGGAGAAGTCTCACCTTGTAGTGCCTTGAAGCCCTGCAGAGGCACTCGGGAGGAGCCAGTCACAAACTGGAGAAGTCGCGCTCTCCTCTCTTCATCAAAAAACTCCACAGCTTTCCAGAACCATTTCACTATGTTGCTGTCTGGGGTACAGTGTTTTAACCTAGTATTTGCCTTCCAGTCGTTAACATCAATTTTTCCCAGTCCACAAATGATGAGCTATAAATTAAAATTTAGAATTAAATATTTCATTATCTATCAATATAAAAATGGTTTTGAAGCTAGACAAATAATAAATTATACTGAAAAATCATCAGATTTTATACCCAATGCAAATTATAACCTCTCACTAATCTTAAGCAATGCAGAAATATAACTTTTCTATTTTTTAATGTTATCTTTGCATACAATCCATTTCTTAAATGGCCTCAATTCAAATTTAAGAAAGAAAAAATAAATCAACCATTTCATAAGCTTATACGTCAGTATCTTGACCTGTCAAGTAAGCAATAGAAGCACAAATTCTACATGTGTGAAGTGCACACACCATTCATGTTTGACTTTGGTATTTCTTTCCAGAGCATAACTGAGAGTACACTTTGGCCAGTCCAACTATGGACCCTCAAAAGCTATCTTGTTCTTGTCACACCACATATGCAATACAAACGAAACTCCTTTCCCGATGAAGAACTTTCTATTTTAGAAGCATTTCTAAAATAGAGTTCCACAATGGATCCACTTAAGCTCCGTAGGAATACGATTATGAAGACATTTTCTAGTGATTAAGAACACTGGATCATACCCTGTCTTATTCTGCATCTGCAAAGTGATTCTGGGTTAGCAGTATAGATGGCTCACACTGCTGTTAAATGAGAATATTGATGCTAAAATAAAAGCAATCACTGACATTATAATAGAGTGAGCTGAAAAAAGCAAGAATAATTTACCTTGTGACCATTTCATATCACAAAAACCTCAGCTTCACAGCTAGCAGACGGTGTATTAAAATTCCGTGTTCAAACAAACTTGGGATCTATGGGATTCGCCTTGATAGGACATTGTTTGGATGCTGATCTTGACATTTTGTAGCCCATTTGTCGGTGACAGCACCAGAGAGCACCTTTCCTTATGCTGTGTTTACGAGGCCATTTTAGTCTGCCATAATTTAGCTCTGCAAAACATGGAGCTGCCTGACACCAGAGTCAGGGCCGGGAGCACATGGCGGGAGGTTGAAGGGAGCGACAAACTATTTTTCTGGCATCACTGAATTTAGTATCGTGAAACTGCACCATGAGAAATATGCTCCACTACCTCTGCTGGAGTAATGTTCTCTGAAAGGATCTGAGCTCACTGCAGGTGCTTCTTCATAGGTTCAACTGGGTCTTCAGACATAGGAGAGGGTCTTCTATCACTTCTGCTGTTGCTATGAAATGCCACCTTGAAAAACACCCTCCTGGCTCTGAATGGAAGGCACAGGCAGCCTCGGTGACTGTGTGACCTGCTCACCCCTTACAGTAACCATATTTGTTGCAGCAGCACACCTGCAAACCCCTAAAGCACTAGGGACACGGCTCTGCCTGTTACTCAGACTCAGAAAAACGCCTTGGGCTTTCGCTGTTACACTTGACGATGTAACATAACATTAATGGACTGACCTCTAACTCTTTCTCATCAAATGTCTTCAGCAGATGTTGTGGGATTACTTCATTAAATCCCTTCTGTAGAGCCAGAAACTGAGCTTCAATTCCTCGTAAAAACCGCCAGTTTACATACAGTCTGCAAAAAGTGCAAATTGGTTTTGTGAAAGATGTATTCAAATACAATAAACCTACAATTTATCCAGCCAAAAAAAAAAAAAGTGACCGTACCAACAGGAATACACACACCACTACCACCACTTTGGGGAAAACAGCAACATAACACTGTTAATTACTTCAAATAAGTAAAAGTTCCCACCATAGGAAATACATAAGCCTTGGAATAGATATTGATGTACCTGACATATTCCTTTTTGTTTTCCTCTGTCACGGGGATGCTTTTGCCATTGGGTTTCAGTTCATGTTGAATAATTTCCCCGTATGCATTGTGTTCTACACAAAACGTATGATCCAAAACCCCTGTGATATCATTCTCACTGAAAGAAATAAGCATGTGAGTCAGTGAACACATATCCTGCAAATATATTACACCCATAATATATCTGACAGACATCACAATTCAGTTTTTCAATAGCATTTCAAATTACTGTTTGGAAGCAAAAGATAAACACGCATTTTTCCTGTATTTTAAAGCCATTATAAAAATTTCAATGTTATATTTTCATAACACATAACTGTTAATAATAGACAAAATTAATAAATTAAAATATATGAACTGAGCATCTTACAACTCAGTAATTATGCGTCCCCCAACCCTCAAATTTGAATACCTTGAGCATATTAAGCCTTCAAAGAAGCCAAATTGTGCAAGAAAGGTGTTTCTTAAGACTGCCCAAGCAGGAGATCAAAATATACTTCATTTATTTCAATTGGATTTAGAAACATTATCACATGTTAACAGAGACAGAATTCTAACACTGTAACACAGAATACACGGTACATACAGGATCCAAACTAAGCTGTTATGAAGATCAGGGTCAACCAATTCCATATCATCCAGAGTAATTGGCTTCCCCAGCAACTGCTTATAGAAAGGCAACGTGAAGCCCCCATCAATATAGTGTCCGTGAAACACAGCCATCCCCATTATCCGGCCAACAAAATGGAAATATGATAAGTGTTCCTAGAATTGAAAGAAGAGACTAAGCCATTCAGCTAAACAAGACCTCCAGGTTATATCTCATTAATATTAAATAAAATGTCAATACAAAGAAAAAACCCCAACGCATCCAGATCTTTTTTTTTCGTTTGTTTATACAGAGCACATTGAGTATAATGCTTCCAGGCCAGAAGTCTTACTAATAAGAATCAAAATAAACTTAATTTCTCCCAAAGGAAACATAAATTGACATCTTACAGAAAATTAAGAACATATTTGAGAAGCTTCTTTGAATTTGTGCAATAATATGACAATTTCTTTTTAGTACTGCTCAGTGTCTACCAATACTAATGTGAGAATTATGTTCCTCACCCTCCAGATGTATTTAAATTCTAGTCCCAAAATAATAATTTACAGAACTCCTGTTACAAGTCATACCGGGTTGACTGCAGAGTCTGGGTTGATTTGCAGTGTATAGATATCATCTCGGGAATATTGGAAGAGACCATAATATGGATTCAGCATTTCATGGGACAATAGGTAGAGCCACTCCCTGAAGAAAAAAAAATAAAATTCATTGTTTACTTTAGACAAATGCATTCCTACAGTGAGGATCTTTTCAAAATAGTATGATTTTATCAAGTCTTAGCATTAAACATAAATGTGAAAGAAGTTCTCTGAACATGCTTAAAGAAAGCTGAAATCAGAACTTTTTTTGTTGTTTCAATAACTGCACAGCCCCTGACGACTGACATATTTCCCAGGTTTCCAAGATCTTTCTCCAGGTTACTTATTTCCAAGAGAGTTTCTGACTGTGATTATCCTTCATCCATTGCACACTGCGACAAGAAAGACACCATGTGTTCTACTGACAGTGCTACAGACATGTTTGAGTCAAAGCTTTGCAAACCCATGAAGACACGGGCAGCAGAACAGCCTGGATGCCAGTGGTCACTTGCTGTCCCCCAGCAGCAGAAGTAGGGGAAGGGCTGTTAGAGGCATCATCTGCACTTTGCAATAAATACTAATGCTAAAAATATGCAGTGCAACATAAACAATGAGTACTCCTAAATGAGTCAACACTGGTTTAGAATAGCTCCACAGACCAGGGGCAGGGAATACTTTCACTAAAGTAAAACCAGCATCTATGCGATTAGCCAGTACAATTCTTAACACTGTTTTAACACGTGAAAAGTATCTTCATACAATCAAGAAACGTCACTTTTTATGAGCAGGTAAAAAATAATCTCAGACTCCTGACAGACTTAAGTTCCCTACTAACTTCCTAGTTTTTAGCATCTTGCTTCCAACAGTAGTGACAATTTACAATAAAGCATATAATTTTTTTTTTGATCAAAGTTATGCCACAAGCTGAGTATTTAGTGGTATAAATTCTCAGATACCCAAGCTTTACTAACCAAAGAAAAATACAGTCATTTCAAAAGATACCAAAAGCCCGTCCTGCATATATGATAGATGTCTGGTGCTTTGATTTATTTGCAATAAACTAGTTATTTTTTTGATGCAGTTTTTCCTTTAAAAGACTACCTGAAATATATTTTTCAGACATACACTCTATTACAGAAATAAGTAAGGATAACGTAAAGAGAAACATGGATGATACAATGCTGGTTTAGGATGGTGCTGAGGAAGAGATAGAGGACAGACTGTTTACCTGGCAACACCTCCATAATCAAGGCCTTCCTCCCCGCGAAATTTTATCATTAATCGTTTCCACAGGTCTTTTGGCCTCATCTTCATGACTTGCCTGTAGGATTCCTGTAAACACGTAACACTTCCTTTTACTAACTGCTATTTCAGATAAGAAGCTACTACTGTTTATTAGAAATGGAGTCTCAGACTCTGATTCCAAAGGGGATACTATTAAAGGGGATATTATTTTCCTAGATACTAACCAGTTTCTCAAATCACAGGCTGTTACTAAGTTTTCTACAAACGTGGTAACACTTGTTAAATAAAACTGATATGTGAGAAGAACCACCTTCCATTAAATTTCCAGAGATGAACAATGATCAGAATTATCTCTCTCTCATTTTCATATAACTTATAAAAAAATTGAAATCTGTTTCAGTAAACTCCTTTTGTTTTGCATAAAGGCTCACAATTTTTGCAGTGTGAAGAGCCAACAGTGAAGCTTCTACTCTGGGTATAAAACGCACATGTAAACCTTCAGCAAGCATCTTGAGAACAGAAGCATCAATGCCATCTCAGCAGATCTACAGAATTATTCCTCTATCAGTAAGGCTTCACCAAGAAAACATAAAAAGAAAGCCGAAACAGGAAAAACTAATGCTAATTTTAAAAAAGCAACTAAAGGAAAAAAGTCCAGTTTTTATTTATGTCCAGTATTGCTGCCTAATCTTCAGCTTTGCAGAAGAGGAGAGGGAGGTGTGTCGGGGACCCAACACGCTCAACTTAGTTTTCAGGAGAACAGAGAGTTTTCACTGCAGTACAGCAGCCTTTCCTCCCTTCTGTTTTAGCAGATTATGAAGTGATTTGATTGTCTCCAAAGGGAAGACCAACACAAATCTTTCCTGTCTGTGAAAAAAAAAAATCTGTGACAACACAGTGGGACTATCAAGTTTGTAGGTGGGGTAAAAATGCAAAAGGGATGGGTGGGATGGGTGATAAAGTTCTCAAGAAGACAGACTGTTCTATAGAAAAAGCCAATTAATTATAACTGTGTTTAATCCATTTAGTGGAATTATTCTGCTGAGTAATGTCACAAAATAAAATGCAGATATCCCAGGTAATTCACAAGCCTAGATGATTCATAAAGTTGTTCTGATTAGGGATTGGGGGGAATCAACTGGAATCAAGATAGATTCTGAGCAATCCAAATGGCAAAGATGAATGCTATTCAATAGTAATTTTACATAAGTTACAATAGATCAAAGATCACTAATCATTTCAATTTGTAGCATTCCATCGTAATAGATGTTAGCATTCTTACATTCAAGGAAGAAGAAGCGAGATACTATCTTGAAAAACATGAAGTGCTTGGACCCTCTCCTCAGTTCCTGACACGCTCTACATCTCAAGTCACCTCACTTTTCTTCTCCACAGGGTAAACAAATCTATTTTAATTACAAAACTCCTGAATATCCCCTTAAAATGCTTCCTCTTCCCATTTACCACTTGTAAAATTCCAGCTTTAATTCCAGACTTCAAGATTTCATTTGACTGAATGACTTCTTTAGACAGTTATGAAGAATCCTTCTCCCCTCCCCCCCAATGTTAAGAAACGGGTCAAACTCCCAAATTACCTCAAAAATCTCTTCCCTGGAGACCTCAATACGACAATGGCCAGCTTGAGGTTGCTGCTGTGACAGCTCTTGCCTGAGGATCTTGAGTTTCTGCACGAGGTCTCGCTTGTAGCGTGGCACGGTGAGACACTCAGCCTCATCGGGGAGCTGGCACAGGGACACCACCTGCTGCTGCTGCTGCTGGTGCTGCTGGTCCTTAAGTTGATTCTGGCGACTAGAAACACACAGAGTTGTTTGCAGACATTCACATTATATGTCCCTGATTCTCTTAAGATGTTACTTAAAGGTTAAGTCTTTGTAACTAACCTACTTTCAATTTACTATGATTATTACTGTGATTATGCTAAAAACATCCAGGTCCAGTAAAAAATTAACTTCAGAGAGGTTTTATCCTGACTAAAGACACATGCTTCTGTCTTTGTTGGCAACTATCATTTATTTTTTGGGCTTGTTATTTCTATTAGTACTACTCTACAAAGTATGTAAAAGGTTACAGCATTATATAATAAAGTATTATCCATACAATTTTAGTACTAAGCTGCTGACAATGAATTTCTCAGACACTGTTGCCATATTTTCTTTGCATGTTTTGCCTTGGTCCATTTAAAGATTCAGGGCCCTGCCAAACATTGTGCCTCTAACCTACACTCAATACCATCACCTGTCTTAAATGCCTTGTCTGAAAAAGAGTAAGCTTACAAAAAGCTGTTTGTGCTGGCACCCTGGCAGGGACCTTGTCCCTTGTATTTGGCCTAGTCTGGACCACAGGAATGTGGGAGTTCACATGTTTATCTGTGCCAATTAGTTACAAGTATTTTTATTAGCAATTCTAAGAGATCTTGTAAATCTAACTTCTTACTAGCAAAAGTAAATCAATTGTGTTACAGAGGTGTCCTCTCTTGTGTTGTTTCTTGTATGCAGGAAGTATATATTTTTATAGGTTTTTAATATGGCATTTCCAAACAACACAGGATAAAAAGCTGTATTTTACTGAAACCATGAGAAGAGTATCTCTGTGTGGAACACGTTAGAATACCCTGAATTTACTGGTTAAAAAAAGAAAGATTAAAATTCAGAATGTTTTCCAGTGGAATGCTAATAAATTGTTTTATTAACATCAAAAGACCAAAAAATATCAGATGGAATCAAACACAGCTTTAATATATTTTAAAATTTCAGCCTATTGTCTGTTTTGAAAGAAGGTCTACTAGAGAGCTCTCCTGGCCAACCAACTCCAGCAGGTTTTTCCACAGGAACACTCAGAATTGGCAATTAAAGTACACAGAGAGAGGTGTTTCTAGTTTGCTTTGTGGTTCTGACAGCTATTCTGTTATTTGCATACCTTCTATTTAAAGCAATTTTTCACAAGCCATTCTGAAGGGAAACTAACACCAGGTGACCAGGAAATCTTTATCAGTAGTCTTACAAGCCTAACATTTAGAAGCTACTGCAATGGCACACATTATAGATCACTTCATCAACACTTAGTATTAATAATAATACCTCTTTGCTCCTGGGCCCTAAAGAGGGAATCATGCACAGAAATCCTACTTTGTACTATGCCCTAGGACACAGAATTGCAGGACTTAGCTCAATCCATTTCGTTGGTTTCACTGTGGCTTGTTGGGTGGGTGTCAAAAGGATAGGGCCAGTCTTTTTTCAGTGGCACCCCATAACAGAACAAGAGGAAATGGGCACAAACTCAACCATAAAAAGTTCCATCTAAACATGAAGAGGAACTTCTTTACTTTGAGGGTTGCAGAGCCCTGGAAGAGGCTGCCCGGGGAGGTGGTAGAGTCTCCTTCTCTGAAGACACTCAAAACCCATGTGGACACGTTCCTATGCAACCTGCTCTAGGTGGACCCTGCTTTGGCAGAGGGGGTGGACTAGATATCCAGAGGTCCCTTCCAACCCCATATCATTCTGTGATTCTGTTGTTTGCATCTAGTTCCCTTTTCCTTTTTTTTTTCCCCCCCTAAAATAAGGCCACCCTAACTTTATTCTCAAGCTGATCACACTGGTCTTACAGTAAACTACAGTTATTTTCAGTCATTCCAGAAAAAGCAAGCCATTACAGTAAATTCAGAGAGACACACGCAACGTGGTTCTACAACATGGCTCTATGTCACTTGTACTACATGCATGGTCGTCTCTTTCCACTTGTGACTAGTTTTAAATTAGTTTCACTTAAACTGTATTTACTCAATACACAATTTAAAGCAAAATCCTTTTTCTTTCTTCTGAACTTTCTAATTCCATGAGGACAAACATGAAAATATTCATTGTATATCCCTACCAGAGTAGGTCGTAACTATATACTGAAGTGAGCACTTGTTCATACTACCTTTAATAGTAGAAAAGAGACAATCCCCTGAACATAAAGCATCAGTCTTAAAGAAAACGTCATCTCTGAAATGAGCATGAACTTGAGATCTATGCATCTAATTAAATCAATCTAAAATAGGGCACTACTAGGAGGAGAAAAATAAAATGCCATCCTCCATATTAGACTATAAATAGTCAGTGCAGTATTAGATAAACCATCTGCAGTGCTTAAAGTAATTAAATCTAATTTCTTAGTTTGTTTTCACAGCTGAATGACTGTGCTTGTTTCTGTACAGTGCTTTAAGGATATAGCTAAGTACTTTTCAGGTGCCGTAACTATCAAAAGCTAAGACAAACTCTTGGCCAGTATTTACAAACAGAACTGGGTAACAAGTTTGATTATTTTCATAACTTATAACATCAGCACTGGAAGAACGAACTGCTTTACTCCGCTTGATTAGAAAAGTCAGTATCACTGAGAATAAACATTTTCTTGTGCCTTTGAACCTAAAACACTATCACACCCATTCCACCCAAACACTAAACTTTTTTTTCCAGATAATTTACAAAGTGACAGGCCCCAAGGCAAACTGCCTTTTTTTTTTTTTTAAAGAACAATCAAAAAGATGGACTTAAGGGGAGGCAGGGGAAGATAAAAAAAAGAGAGAGAGAGAGAAAAAGAGTAGTTTTCACATATCCTGTTTGGTGCAATAAAAGAATAAACGCCAGAAAAGATTTTTCAGGCAGCAAACTTTGCTGATGACACTGTTGGTTGAATTTCTGAAATCCCTCCCTAATGAAAGACAGATGTATAAATGAAAAAACTTAAGCATGCCTAGTAGTTCTTTCAGTTTAAAGAAAAGCAAAATGGTTCTATGATTCTGGAGCTTGCAAGTCAAATTGGATTTTCCAGTTAACAAAGCTATTTGCTCTCCGTCATACATGCAGGACTAGCCACCAGATCTGCCGTTTGAAAATAAACCTACCTATGAAGAACAGTATTTCAAATATAGCCCAGTTGACAGAATTTTCTACTGTGTAAGATTTGCACTGTTGTAACTAAGAGGGTCTGAAGTTTTTATTCAGCTAAAACATCTAAATCTGAATTAATTTAATGAACTTTTCCGTGTTTCAAACACAAACATACTCCTCCACTAAGTTGTTTTTCAAGACACTGTCCATTTGAAGCTACCAATCGAAATTCAGATAAAATTAGCAGTGACTTTTTTGTTTTCAATTAAAACTAAAGTATCACCAGTATAACTGTATACATATTTGTCAATATTTAAACTTATCTCCCCCTTCAACTGTTAAGTTCAAATTTACACTGGGCAGACAAGGCTAACCAGCTTTTATGTATTACACAAAAGATATGCTGACCTCCTGAATATTACTTTCCATTTTTTGTCTTTTTAGTGCTTGTTCCCATTATTCTTTCCTTCAGCTTTTCTTCCCAATGATTCACTTCCTTAAAAGGATCATTCCTCTTACTTACTCCTTGCCCAGGGCTGCAGGGCTTTCCATCTAACCAGCTCTTCATTGTTTCTTCCACTTAACACCTACTCAATACTTTTCAGGTGTTTCCCAAGAGTATTAAAAGGTGTTAGTTGGAAAAACAATACAGACGAACTACCAAATAGCTTGGGCAATTCGATAGCTATGTCTACACACACACAAAAAGAAAAAAAAAAAAAAGAGAAGTCTTTGTTTGCTTATTTGGGTTCCGTTTTGAGTAGAAAATCCCTCAGTGTGAAATGAGTGTCTAAGAAATAAAAACAAGAGCCAGAATTCTTTTGAGTTTCCCCTTCTCTTAAAAAATGCAATACGAAAATGTGATATCAAAAGACTAAGGCAGAAAAAATACAGTTCCTATTTGATTTTTATTTTTCTTTAATCTGCGTTAAATTATTGGAACATCTCAACTAGTCCCGAGGGTAGGAGCTTAATTATTTCTCCTTTATTCCAGGAGAATAGCTGGACACTTGCGCATCCAGGATTAACTCATCAGTATTTCACCACTGCCTAATGAATGTAACCTCACGTTTTAAGACGAGTACTCCGTAACCAAAATTAGTATGACATATAACAAAAAGAAAGTGTCTCTCTTGCTCTGAGAAAAAAAATTCTATCGGCTACTCTTTTCCATGAAACAGCACTTGCTTCCCTTCCCTTCCCTCCCCCTTCACCTCCCGCCGTGCCCCCAGCTCCCATAATCACAACAGCCACATTCCTGCCTAAATGCTGCTAGAGATTTCCCCCCCCCCCCAAGAACAATCCAACCTGTTTTCCTTGCTGTGTGACACAGTAAGTTGGTAGTTTGTTAAAAAATACCACTACAATGGTGGTTTACATACCACTGAATGGCAGAATACATCTTGATATAAAATCTAGCATACCTCAGGAGTCACTTTCTTTCCTCTATAACCTTCAAGATGTGTCAGAGACTTAAAACTTACTTTAAGACTAAATGCAAGTTAGCAGATAGCCGTGGATCTGTAAACTGTGTTGTCCTGTTGTTATGGTCAACAAAATAAACTCTGCCTGTTGCTGTATTTCGGATCTCCCATCCAGGAGGCAGTGGACCAAGCTCTTCACAATTGATGTTGCTAAGATCCCTGTGAAAACAAATATAAAATGAAAAATACCTCAGCATTTGGCCTCTGAGCCAAAGAAGCGTAAATGTAACAGAACAATCCTGTGAAGTCTGAGAAAATGTATTGTTTCAGAAACTTGATCTGTTCATCTGGAATCTCTACTCCCAAGGTGCAAGCCTACCAAAGAAAAAACACCCACCCCAGAACACATGCCACATGGGGAAAAAAAAATTCTTACCAAATAACCTTAATTTCTACAAACTAACTTCAGATGTTACCTTAATACAGGCTTAAAACAAAAATAAAGACCACTGCCATATTTGCCAAAATGAAATTGCAGTTCTACACCAATTCTGACAGAAAACATTTTTAAACCAACGTTAGTCATGTAAAGGACTCTGAATCTCACTTAAAAAAATTCCTACAAAACAAAACTATATTTCTGAAGAGTTATACTTTCCATGAAGAATGATGTAGGGGATATGTCTGTATTCCACAGGCAGTTTTGATCCAAAACCCCAAGTGCTAGCGGGAAGCAAACAGCTCTCCAACAAAATACTTAAAAAAAAGTATTATATGACCAATGACTCAGCTCTGCCCTGAGCAGAGATCACTTAATGGGTCTCGAAAAAAATCTGCTGAAGTCAGGAAGATGTAGATTCCTCCAGAACCTTTCTGGAGGTTCACTGAATACAAGTACTAGTCTTCAAAAATGTAAATTTATTAATTTTTCATGTATATAACCCACACCTCAGATACATTTAAAAAGAGCTGCACTTGACAGTGTCGGGTGTATCTCACCATATCTCTCAGTATCAGGTGAGTTGACGGGAGGAAAGAGCTGAGGGCCAGAATGGCTAAAAAGATGCCATTTTCAGGGACCCAAAAGGCTGAGAAGCCACTAACAGAAATACAAGTCCCTAGAATTGAACTTACACACTGCTGCTGAACTGTGGGGTGCATTTTTATTAACTAAATGACTGTGGTATATTAGCATAAAAATACAATACTCCTTAGAAATGACATAAACTCTATCTTCATGCAAACAGCCAAATTTTCTTCTCAGTGATGCTCGTGCAGTTTCTGTTGCCACACCTAAAGCCACTGCTAACTTGGATGTCATACAAAACTGTCACACTGCAAACTTAAGATCTCATGTAATTTTTTTTAGGTAAGTTTAGTTTCTAGTTTTGTATAACACACAAGTCACAGACTTCCTAATGCCCAACTGCCAGCTGTATCACACCCTCAAGGCCACAGATAAGGCACCAAAGCAAAGCATATTCTTGTAACACAAAAGTAGTAACAAAAATAAAAGAATCAGTGGAAAATGCAATGTAGTTATGGTCACGAGGCATTTCATCCTTCCTGGGATATCCAAAATCCATTTCCATGGCAAGGAACACCATCAGCAGCTGACAAAGTTGCTACAATTCTCCTAAATGCCAGCACTGGCTGCCAATTTCAAACTGCACACACTGTTTTACAATACCATCCCCACACTTCCAGAGGCAATAATTTTCAACAGGATTTCTTTTCTTTTTCTTTTTTAAGAGCAATTAAATGCTAGCAATAGTTTTCCTGTTATCCTTCTTTCCTTTCAAACACATCAGAAATAATCACATGTAGAGTATGTACACATTTGTATCATGTAAATAAGGACACTGAACTAAAAAGGACACTAGTTTCTGATTTATTTTCTCCTAAGCATTGAGACAGCCACAACGGAAATAGCAGTTTCAGTATTTTAATCACAGCTCAGTCTCTTTCAGCTTCTCTGCCACTCTCCCCCAAATTATTTCTCACTATATGCTGCTAACAAAGTGCTTGAAAGCAACATACGACTGCTCTAGAACTATTAGTTAGAGCATTAATAAAGAAAGTAAGTATTCATTTCTGCTCTGTAACAGGAAACCTGCTGTGTTTCCTTATTGTGTGTTTTTAGGTATTTGCTACTATACTCAAATGGAAAACTTGCCCTTTGAAAAAAAGGCCCAAAATCCTGGCTCTTCAAACACACCTCACTATTTCAGCTTCCCGGCTTTTTATGACACAGTGTCTCCAATTAGCTTCTTTAAAATGTACCAAGTTTCCCATTCCTTGAGTAAATTACATGTGGTAGTTTGAACATGGGACAGTAATTCTCACAGACAAGTAAATTTCAGCTAATTCGATTATATGACTGTAGTTCACTACAAATACTGTGATTAAACATAGAAGGGGCATCTTCTAGATTTTCCAGATTTTTGCCTTTGATTGCTCCTCAATCAAAAATGATCACATTTGTCTTGCCTATTTGTCACAAAGTTTGTTCTTCATAAATTTATACTGACAATTTCTCAGGTCTTGTTAACTTCCAGAGCCTGAATTAAAAACCAAACCCAACTCATTTTTCACTGAAGTATCTTGATAAATCTAGATATTTGGGAGGGCTCAGATCCTACTTTCTGTTTCATTATTTTGCAGAGTATTAAAATCTGGACTTGGCTATAATTCACATGCAAGATCTAGAAGCAATTAACTATTTCAAACTACCACGGGAATTTATTTCTTGATTCTCCATCTTTGCATTACAATAACAATTTGAAGAACTGGGAGATGAATCTATTTAGATTAACGACTTCTTAAAATGGTATACTGGGACCTAGAGTCAGAAATATAATATTAGAGGAAAACTCTGAGGAGAGTACTGCTTAAACTATTTTGATGTGACACCTTCAAGATACTTTCATTGTTTCTTACCTGGGTACTCTTGGATCGTGCCACGTGCTAACACCAGTCTGAGTATGCAGGAAATAGACCTGACCTTGCTGAGTCGTCCTTTGCTCTGTGAAATAAAGATGCATTAATAACTATAAGAACAAGAAGTGCAATACAAAAACTCGCAAAGATTTATTTCCCCAAACCAAGGAATCAAAAGTATTTTATTTATGAGAAAACACAAGCCATTTTCTCAGTTTCTTGGGAGACCTAAAATTCAAATATTTTAAATTGCATACCGTATCCTTCAGGTAAATCGGGAGGAGTGTGCAAGTGTGTCCTGCTCATGTAATTTCTGTGCCTCTGTGACCTGACTCTCCTCTCTGCCAGCCGAGGATCCGACGACTGTCCGCAGGTCGCACCGTTTGTTCCCGTAATTGGAGTGTTCTCGTCCACAAAACAGCTCAGTGGCCTGCCTGGACTGGAGTATTCTGATGCTGGCCTGGGGGAAAAAAATGTGAAAAACTGCACTGCTGCCTGGACAGGGCTACATAATGCACTTGATGGAAGCTCTCTGGGAATCTTTGTGGATGGCAGCTTCATCTAGAGACTCTCAGGAAGTCTTTGTGGATGGCAGAACTGTGCAGTTGACTTGTGGAGCAGGATACTTCGACAATAGGCGGAAAGCTTCTGTTTGGCACTCACTAGTTCACCCCAGAGTAATTAATAAACCTTCTCACCTGAGGGTCTGACCTAACATTTAATACATGATGTTGCAGTATCAAGATCACACCAGACACTCACATGAGCAGTTCCCACCTTAAACAGAGTGCTGAGGAAAAAAAAAAATATTTATGTGTGGGGTTTTTTTTATTTGGTTGGTTGGTTTGGTTTTTTTTCAGTGAGTAATGTACAGCCCAGACTTTCCCACCTTGCCTTCCTATGGCTGAGGAAGCAATCAGGCCTTGTTATTCCTTCTAATTTAAGGTTATTAGGTAAGGATGGTGATGAAGGGCTATCTAAGATAAAAAAAATTGTTCTTGAGAGCTCGACCGCAAGAGGAAACATTGAATTATGTTGTTTCATATCTCAATGCTGCTTTCAAAAGTATTTAAAATGGGTTAAAGGGGAATTGATAAGGTCACAGGAAATCCCCCAAACAGATAATAAATTTTGCATTTGTTTTCAACTGTAAATGTATCTGGAGTTTAGAATAAGTATTTTAACATACCAGGAAAAATACAAATAGGTAAATTAAAAAGCTGTTCGGTACCTTAACTCACTTGAAAACTGCAAATATGTATCAGAACTGGCAGCATTAACAGTACAGATTATTTTAAGTCAAATATATCCATACAAATATATGTGTGGATTTTTTTATTTTTTTTTTGCAATAATATTTACAGAGGAGGGAAGAGACAGTCTGCATACACAGACTGTCTGGAGAAGATTCTGAAATATACGCAATGACGCTGTCTACAGTTCAGGTAATGGCAAAACTGGTTTGACAAACAGCTTTGCAACACACATTTAAGGTTATTAAAAAACGCGATTGTGATGATTTTGAAGCATGCTCTGTAACAATCAGCTTTAAAAATTCTGGATTACTAGTGATAATTATGGTCATAGTACATAGACAATGTTTTCAGGTAGCCATGATCTCTTTTCTTCATTCCTTATGATGTCTGCACATTGTAATATCTGTATTTATAAAGTTCTACCATAGCAGCTCCACATGAAAGCAAAGATGCCAGTCTAATCACAATGATTCTTCTGAGTCTTAGGCAGACTGAAGGAGTAAAACGCTAGAGACGAAAAGCATACAGCATTTGTAGAGTGACTTAAAGGAGTGATGAATACCCCATTAGAGCCACTTAGAATTGCTTGTGCTCAGCAGTCCTGGTCAGCAAGCAAACCATCATAAACAGTCTCCTAAATAATTTCTTACCGTGTTGGTCGCTCCCACTGAGTTGTTCGTGTAATATGATTTAAATATTGTATCCTTCCAGAAGCAGTCCTCCGTTCCTCCCACCTAGAATTCAGACATTGAGAGATAAGGCAATGAGTACTATTTCCAGGAAACCAGGGCACAAAACGTTTCCAACATAAATGCCAACTCAGGAAGACCTACGCTATTATGAATCATGTTAGCTGAACAAAGTAACAGGAAACAACTGGAAGATCAACTCAGAATTTATTTTACATATTCCTTTCTTGGAACCAGGCATATTATTAACAATATCACACCTTCACGTTCAATAACTATTTTAATTCTAATTAAATCCAAATAGCCATATAAAGAAACTTCTTGAAAACATCATGTTTAATAACACATATAACATCTTTTGACCACCAATTCTAGTAAGTGTTTTCATAGTATCTTCACACACTACTTGCTTTCATTAAAAAGTCACTTTCAATTAACATGACTTTAATTTTTATTACTTTTGCACTCCAAAATACACAAGGCTATACAGCTAGCTTTGCAGTTACACAATTAAGTAAGCGATATTTATACAAGGAACATTTTGAAGTGAAATTTTAGATGCATTTTCAAAAAATTTTTTTACTTCTCCAGACTCCAAATTAACAAAAGAATGCTGTTTAGGACTTAGATGATAATTTGTGTTTTGAAATTCATAATTTGAAAAAGCAGTTTCTCCTGTCTTTACCTGCCAAGAATCCCATTCAGAAGGTCTGTGCTTGCTCTGAAAAAGTTGATGACAGCACCAGAGCCTAAAACAGAGCATTTTTCTGTATTCACAAAACTGGCTTAGGTGTTAATGATGCCACTAATTCTCACAGGGACAAATCAAAATCCTAAACCAGCCTTTGGCAGGTAAATACAGTAAGAACTCATGCTCCATTACCTTTTCCAATCATGATTTACATAGAAGAAAAAGTGATCCATGTTTATAGAAGTGTACAGCACTGCAGAAGGTGGCCAGGCCTGCATGCTTACTACCTTGCTGCAAAACTACTATATGGAGTCAGCTTACTGGCTGTGATTTAATATTATATTAGTTCATCAGTTCTATAATTTGAAATACATATGTTTTCTTACACAAGTATAGTTTTTAACACATTTACTCATATATATGCCACCTCCCATTTTTCAAGAAGAGACAAAAGTCAATCTATTAACTATTTTCTGTGTATCCTACTCCTAAATTCAAACCTGTAGAAGTCTGAGTAAAGAATAAAAATAAATTAACCTATTTGTACAGTGATTTCTCATTACTGCAAAAGTATGTAGTATGAGCTGTATTTGTGTTTACATCGCAGTGATGTCCGCTTACCCATCTGGTAAATCATTATCAAATAACCGGCTGCAATCCACAACTTGTCCTCCTGTGCCTATTCGGTCTCTGGACTGAAGACTTACTATTAAGACAAGAGAAGAATTATTAACGATACAATACCTGAATGCAAGCTACACTTAAAGAGAAATGGTACAACTTGGAGGACTAAGCTGAGCCATATTCTGGATATTTTTTCCTTCCCACAAATCAAAGAGTTACACAGAAACAACATGTTTTCATATACATAATTCTCTACATCTTACTTCAAAAAAGTTAGCTTAAAAATACAAATGCAAGTGAAGGCAGAAAAAGAAGTTAACTCTTCTCGGTATGAGATGGACTGTGACAGTGGTCTGTCAGCAACAGGGTAACTGACCTCATGTGAAGCTGGGACAGCAAGGGGACAGTACCAGTGCGACACTTGCACTGCTACCAGGAGAAGTTCTAGTAGAAAAGGCCAAAATAAGAAATTCCTGTATGGTTTTGACTCCTTATATCTTTTGTCTGCACACAGGATTCAACACATGTGTACACACACACGCAAAACCAGGCAAAATGTAACTGCTAGGGGCACTCCATGTTTGTCTACTTTCAAACACCAATGATAAAAAAATTGCAATTCTCACTTAAAGCAGTGCTCAACACCCTGAAAAGCCCTTACTGCTCTCAGCACACCTGTATTTTTAATTTTTTTACATGTTTTATTGTAATGGATATTTATGCCTGAAGCTTTTGTACTACAGTTATGAAAACCAAGGTTTTTTAGGCAGCTTTTGTTCTCAATATAATAATTTCCAAGTGTCCAGGCTCATAATTTATGACATTTGTGTACCTGTGGGGTTGGGTTTTTTTTTGTTTTGTTTTGCTTTTAACAATAAAACAATTGCTTAAAAAGCTAAATACATGCTGTGGCACACATTTCTTGAGAATGGCACTACCCTATCTCTGGACAACTGTCTTCAAGTCCTATTTATGTGCGCAGTGAAATAAACTTACAGACCTTAATCTAAACAACAACAAACTTCTGTCAAGATAACAGTTAAAAAAGATGTAGTATTACCCAGAGTTTTTGCCAGGAAGTCCAGATTTTCAATAACTACATGGTTTGAAGCTCAAGATTTTGGGCCTTCAACAGATCAACCCAGGGAGCCCTGCAGTACCTGCCTGCTTTATTCCTAATCACCATTAACTCATTTTCCATGAAGAGTAATGTTACACAGCAACTTCTTAAGAGCAAAAGGTACCTTAAAAGAACCTTAGGTGATGTATTTATTCTGCAACAAACCCACACATTACAAGTTCACATTGCTGCATGGAGGCAAGGTTTGGCAAGCAAAACACACAGACAAAAATGGAACTAAACAAAGGCAATTACCTCCTCTTTGCCTACATGAGGACCAAAATTTGTGCTTCATTTTGTAATGAGTAAGGACTCATTTTTTTCTGCACCCCCACATCAGAAATAAAATGGTGGCACAGAAGAGAGCTGCAAGATTAAGACACAGTTCAGGTGCCCTTTCTATTCACTATTCACAAGTGTCCCCTCTTCTTCCCCCCTTTTAAGATAGCCCCAGATAGTTAAGAGAAAGATCCCCTCGCTCCTTGTCCCAAATTATGAAGGCATACCTACTGCGTACTTGAAGATTATCACCTGCTGAAGGTGTCAATTACGCTTTAATACCATTTTCCAATCTTGCATAACCTCTTGATTTAATCCAGTTTATCATTAGAAGACTGATAATATATTTTTAAGTTATTCTATCTTCTTTCTTACTTTTAATCAAGATTTTTCCATCATGTTACTACTGCAGCGGAGTTATCTACTCGGACTCATTCATCCATTCAATAAAATTGCATTAGCGAAGGAAGATTAAAATAGAAGGAGATAAATTACAACAATTCAAAGAAAATAAAGACAGAAGTCTCTGGAATCCTACCAAGGATGCATTAAATTAAAATACAGCCATAATGGAGGAAACCTCACCTTTCTGATGATAACAGTGGAAAGCAGAAAATACAGATTTATTCTCAGTCTCTGTGTAACCTGACAAGCTGAGATATTCTTGGTTTAATGAATGATCCAGCAGCTCCTGCTAATTAGGGCCAGGCTCAACAGCATGCCAAAAGAGTTAATGATGCTTTCTCATCATTACCACTTCTCATGATCACATCAGGTTAAGCCAACTTGTCAATCTAGTTTATGCCCACACTGCTGACTAGTTATCTCTCAAGTGTATCTGCCATGGCCTTTGCCCCAGGCTTCCCCTCTGGCATCCCAATAGCCTTGAGATCTTTCTGCTTTGGGGTGGGGTTTGGGTTTTTTTTTTCCTTGTTTAATTAATGCTCACATTCTCAAGTCACGATGACAAGGATGCATGTTGTGTACTCTGGAGGGCAGCATGAGAGCACATCAGGGTGTGAGGGTACAGTCCCTGCTGGTGTCACCTCTGAAGGACTGCTGTGGGTAGAGGAGATCTCTGCTGCTTAGAGCAGAGCCTGTAGAAGCGGAGCTCAGTTTCCTCTTAAAAGGAACCCCATAAACAAAACTGCATGTGTACAGCATGAAAGATCAGGGGACCATAGAACAAAACCAAAAAGCAAACCAAACTGACAACATAACGCACCCTAAAAAAATTACTGATTTATTCTTTACTCTTCTGTGCAAGCTCCCATGGAAAATTTAACATTTCAGAATCATCTGAAGTGTCGGCAATGCACTGACAATTCCATGTTTCTACCATCATTAGACTCTCCTGTGTCACCCCACTCTTAGTACTGTGCAAACACTTGCAGATCAGATGCTAGGCAGATGGTTAAAGCAACATAAAGAGGTAAAAGTCATAGGTATTATTCAACAAAGCACTTTGAGGAAAGCAAACAAATGCAATGCAGCCCTCATTTGCTGACTGATATTTCAATAGTTGACTATTGGCTGACAACACAAGAATGCTGCTTGGGTATTATTTAAACTAGGATTTGAACATAAAACTGAGCATGTAAATTAACTTTTCTTTCCCCAATATCCAAATACCCTCATTACTATCCTGCCATAAAAATAAAGACTTTCTTCTGATCAATTTTTTTTTTTTTGACCTAAGTGACTACTAGAAACACTGCCTTCTGAAACAACTTACAGTGCACCAGAAAGAGTTATGAAGTTGTTTGTGGATACTTGTTTTTCAATTCGCCAGCTTCTTTTTAATTCTTAAGTTGTTTAAGGTTTATGATTTAGCAGAATGACAAAGTAAAGTTACAGAGATTGGTGACAGACTTGTTAATTATCCGTGAAAGCACAAAATGAATTGATCAAGTCATCCTAGACACCAGCTCACTCCTGTTACAGCAAGATGCTTTACCTTTTTGCAAAACCTATAGGAAGCACAGCTTTGCTGGAACTCTCAATGGCCACAAAATTTATGGCGAGTTTTTCACAGGGAATTCAGGCTCAAACTATCATAAATCTTTACAGTGAAATTAAAAGCTTTTCAAATAAATTTTGTATTATATATGGTCTTATCTGTCCCAACACTTATAATAATATTTGGGGGAGGGAGGAGTGTGAGGTGTTTCATTTTGTTTTGTTTTTAAATTCTCTACATACACACTTCTAGCTTGAGGTCCAAATGGCTCTGTCACTAGACACTGAATTAAAAAAAAATAAAATTTCAATACATCTAGGAAACTGACATCTAGGAAGAGTATTTCTACAGCTACTATTAAGCTTCAAGAGAACCATTAGATAAGAACCTTTACTTACCTACTATCTGTCCCCTAACAGTATCATTGTCATTTGGCCCAAGCTTGCACAGATCCAATCTCTGATCTGCAAAATAAGGACGCAAAATCTAAGTCATACAATATTTTTCTGCCTTTGGAAGGCACGCTGAAGTACCATAAGAACAAAGTTCATCCTAGTGTAGGATAGTTAAGACTTCAAGAGATGGCAGAACTAAAAAAAAAAAAATCTTCAGCCAAGACTTCATTTTTCATAATTTTAAAATCAGAGTACATTTGCTTTAACATTTTTCCTACAGCACAAAGCTCTTCTGATTAATAAGAAATGACATTATCCTACTGGATGCCTAAAGTGATTATAAAGTATTTTCAACTCTTTTCCTTTGTGAAGGCCAGCCATTGTCATAACGCACTTCCAGCTCAACACTCATTAGTATAGCACAGAGCTAACCTGCAGCATCAATCTATGTATTCCACACTAAATAGGTAAAACTTCAAATTTAGCACAGCACAATGCACTGAAGCACTGATCAAGTGACAAATATTTAAAAATTAAGAACGTCAATTATGCCTTTATCATGAATACTGATTAGTATTCACCAATACTGAAGGTAAAATGACAATGCTTCTCTGACAGTGCATCACTTTGCCTTTTTCTTTTTAATTACCTGTATAGCCAAGCCCTAGTTTTCCATTACAAACACTGCACCAATTTATTCAGAAGTAAACGGCATCCGTTAAGGTAATGGGAAAACAGCATCTATATGTTAATTAACTTTTTAAAAAGTAAATATGAAGTGCTGTGAGTTATAAAACACTTAATATCTTGTAACAAGATTTACTATTTAATTTTGAATGTTTAGCTAAAAATTTGGCTTCAAGATAGATTTACCCTTTCATTTATCCCTTAAGACTCATATTTTTGAAGGCAATAAAAAGAATTTGAAGGTAATTAGAGTCTGTCATCCTTTATAATTCCAACACATTAAGGTCAATCTCGATAATCCACAACCAGGCTGCAGCACTGTCTATGGTAATGGGAATTGAAAAGCCAAAGGTGAGTTACATTCTCTAAGCTACCCATCCTCAGCCATTACAAACTACCAAATTAATTGGAATACACAAGATTTATAAAAACCCCAAAAAATCTCAATTAACTGCACTCTTCAAAAAGTCTGTGCATGAAAGTTTGTTCTGAAAGAGAAGAAACACTAGTCTTTAGCTTACTTACAACCAGTGTCTTTAAGGCGGTTGATTGCGTTTGAGAGAAGTCTCACACAACCCAGAAAACCAGCTCCCTGCTTTTTATGAATTTTCTTGTGATTCCACACACTGATTGTTATTGAATCCGACTTCCCAATATATCTGAAAAAACGTGAAAAAACAGTACTGTGAATGGCACTTACTGAATACTTTGAAGATGCTCCAGAAATCACCTTGGGGAAAAAAAAGATTATTAACCATTACATTAAAAATTTAACACACACTGTAACAGCAAGAGAGACTAGGTCATCTTTAGAGAAGATGTACAAATTATACTTTAATTAAAGCATGTGTTATGAAGGAGCATACTTGAATATAAACTAATCTACAATCCTGGTTTGGGAATGAGGCATTATGTGAATCCAAAGTCTATTGAAATATGTTTAACACAGGAACACGACCAGGCTGTGGGCTGGCCTGGTGACCACAGCTACCAGCAGCTACAAACATGCTTAGACTCATGCCTACACTTAATCTAACCGGAGAGAATGGTGATGGCCATGGCGGCACCTGTTTGAGAGCAGCATTAGCAGGCAGAGCAGTTCAAATGGGACTGAAAGGATTGGCTTCACATCCTTTGGCAGCACCTCATCCGCCACTGCTTTTCAGGCTACTCTTCCAATTACCTGCTCTGGGAATCACTCTTCTGAGCACTCAGGGAAAATGTAACACATCTGCAGTTAACAAGTCTTTGGGAAACTACTATTAAGAAAACTTCAGCACAGCCCCATTTATTACATATGCTACATATTACAAATATGAAGCATTATAAAATGTTTGTACAGTATCTTAGATGAGATGTACCATGTTCCCCTCCTGCCCCCCCTTGCTCACCTGTTGGCTGCCTCCTTGCAGCACCACCACGGAAATGCTGTGCAAAGCCCATATCTGCATTTCACTGATCTGGGAAAACCTGGACACTTGGCTATTTGATTTTTGCTTTTATGTTTAAAGATTTTTTTCTTCAAAAGGAATTCATTTGTGAGCTAGTTTTTTTTCCAAAACTTTCAAAGGACAAATCAGCTATTGCTAATACTGAAATATTATAGTTATTTCTAGTTGAGGAAAATGAATTTTTAGCTATGCCTTAAATCCCAAGAACTGCTTGTAGTTCTCCCTTCCCAAGCTACAAGTTCTGCAGTTTAGTTCTAAGTCCTGTTTTGTTTAGTTTTGAAGAAAAACTGATCAAACTCAAGCAATATCTAAACACATCTTCCCCACTGACTGAGATTTTATCAGCTTTAAAATATCTTAATATTTTCATAAATATAGAAATTATACTGGCAAGGTTGGCAAACCAAACAATTGGACTGTCACAGCTTAAAATTGCAGCTGTGATCAGGTAAGTTCTTAATGAACATTTCTCCCTTTTTTCCTTTTTCAAAAAACAGATCTTTGACAACTTCTTTTTCCCACCTGCAGACAGTGACTAACTCACAAAGTAGAAGACAGAACAGCCTAACTGGAGGCACATACCCACGAGCACATCCAGTGTGCATTTAATTGAGAAAAAAAAGAAAAAAAAAGGCAAACAAAACATGAACTTCACACACACAACCAAAACCCAAATTTTTTGTAATAGTAAACTTATTGCATAATATAGGTCAGACTTTTTGCCTTACAACCTTTACAACGTCAATTTTGCGTAAAGAAACTAGAGATGAACATGGGTATTCATGTGCACAGTTGCAGTCCACAATGTTTCATGTACTTAAAATAAATTCTTATGAGAACAACTTAGCTGCACTTAAAAATTTATCATGACCTGTCTTGAATTTTCCAGTTTTCCTTGTTGCTTTAAAAAAAAAAAAAATATCAAAGGTATATGGTTAAACACAATTTCATAACAGAATAGTTCGAGTAGTGTAGAACAGCTGAATATACAACACAGTTTCCAAGAATTACCATAACATTTCAGGGTGAAGTTCTCATGGTTGAGATGCAGACAGTAAGCCATCTGTACCAGGGGAGAACCTTTATAGTACTATATAACCTACTCTGATTTTTGAGCCAGAAAACCTGGATGATTCGCACATTTAAAGGAAATAAGCAAGACAAGTGGCATTTTCCAAATAAAAACTCAGGGGGTTGGGTTTTTTTTCTTCCAAAGGAAGAAAAGAAATAGTTCTGTAACTGCTAGTTGGCTTTATATCAAAATGTTTCATCTATATTTCTGTGTAATTTCAGGCATGAAAACATATAGTTGCATTTAGAGAGTGACGGGTGGTAGGACAAATTGACATTTCCAATTCATTTGGTGGATAAGTTACATTTGTTTTACATCATCTAGCAATGAAGTTTCAACGTAAATGCCTGAATAAGATTTTTTTTTCCTATTTAAAAAAAAGAATGTTCAAAAAAAAAAAGAGTGGATAAGTTTTAATAAAAAAATAAAGAAACAAGAGAGCACAAAACCCCATTTAGTTAGTCCTTGGAGCTTTTTTTTTTTTGCTTTCTTTTTTTTTTTCACTCTACACCATCAGCAATACCATTTCAGTACTTCAACAGAGATAACAGGATTTAGTATTAATGAAGTGGAAACCTGAAAAGTCAATTTCCATATACATTTTGTTAACTCCCATATTTCCTGAATCTGTAAGATTAGGGCTCTGGATAAGAATTGCGTGTTCAGAAATTTCAAGACAAATGCTCACTCTTACTACATCTGAACAAAATTCAAGTGCATGCCATACTGGAAACCCCTAAACCATTCTAATAATTTTTTAAAACACAGGGACAATTGCAACTTTGGTGATTTTTAAAAATTTTATTACTAAGGTAGTACTTCCTTCTGAGCCGTTATATCCCTCAGGAAGGTTCAGTATCAAGTGACTTTTCATCCCCATGGCATTATACACACTTTTCATGAAGAGTTCAGCTTAGTAGAGAAATTCAGAATGAACAAAGTGGGGAAAAAAAAAAAAAATCTTGAAAAAGCACCAGATCACAAGCCAGATGTACTCCCTTCAGAAAGAGAGAAAAATGCAACATCAAGAGGTATGAACTCAGGCTTGGAAGCCAAGAATTCCCTATTTCTAAGCCATGGTGTCACACAGACTCTTTTTATGACCTGGACAAATTACTAAAGTTTGTTTCTCCATTTGCCCATTTCTTGAAATGGAGAAATACATAATGGTAGCATTACGCTTTGAGATATCAGCTGTATTCAGAGTGGGGGAGAAGAGAATGCAAAGAAACACAATGAAAAATATCATCCCAAACGTTTTCTCTTCTCTCTTTTTTCACCCTGACATTGCTCTCATCTTGTGTCAAGAAGACAATGTTGCTGCAAGGAGCTGTTTGACAGCTCTTTGGGAGTCTAATCTAGGATGGCATTTTCTAAACCAGCACTAAACAGAGCTGTTACCCTCTTTCCCTGAGAAAAATCCAGGATCATTAGCAATAACCAGTGGGGGACAAAGACAATTCTGCCTGCGCAACACAGAGGCTTGAGAATGTGAAGGCACTAAACAGCACTGGAACCTGCAGTGAGAAGATTTTGGGAAGAGAAGGGGTTGTAGAAGTTGGGTGAGGTTACATTTGAGAGGTGTAACAAAGGAGGAGAGCAACAAGTCCATGCTAGAGCCTGGGGGTACAGATTTGTAGGTGGCGACCATATGTCTATTCGACCATGGAGTAAAGATGCTACTAGCACTAGGTTTTGGTGGAGGTCATGGTACAAGTATCTCTTAGAGATAAACAGACCATATGACTGTGATGCGTTTAGAGCCGAGGCTGGTGGGGAGGGCTGGAGTAGGCTACAGGGCACAGATGAGAATGGAAGGCTGCAGGAGAGACCCAGGCTATCACCAAACAGAAGAAAAGGGAAAGAAAAGGAAAATGGGATTTGTTAAGTTTCAGAACTGCTGGTTTAAGCAGCGTGTACATATTCTGAATGTGAGGTAGTCTGTAAATGTGTTAAGTCTGGTTACTCAGAACTTTGAGGAAAGGCCTGAACAATAAGGAAAACACAAACAAGACTGAAAATGAGGAGGGTGAATACATTCAGCGCAAGCATGATATTATACAGACATTAAACTGCATGCAGACAGCAACTATTTAGCAATTTCTTTCTGGAAAGCCTCCCAGATTCCCCCCTTCCTTTACACACACCCATGTAGACTGAAGAATCTAAGCAATTAACTAATTCAGCTGTTTCCTTTCACCCTCAGATGTGAATTAAGAACGACACAAGGAAAAACAAAACCTTTTTTTTCTTTATAACCGCAGACATCCTTTAAAAAAATATTACACAGCAGAATATCTATTATGCTGAATCAGGTTAGCACGCCACAAAAATCTCTTGGAATTAGCAACTTAATTCAGACATTATTGCACAAATACATCACAACAGATCCATCTTACAGTGCTGGATGGATCTACACAAGGCTGTTAATTAGCAGGAGTGTTTACCTGTTGTACAAGTTCCAGGCTGGGGACACTTCAATCCACCCAACACAGCCAAGACACAGTTTTGCTGCACATAAGTCTATCACGCTTATTTAAAAGCCAACAGAAATCCTCGTGGTAGCAAAATAGCAGGATATTGCTTTCAAAAAATTCTATATAACTGCATCCTCCCCGAGTTGATTTCAACTTCCTCCACTGTATGGTGGCAGGAACGGGCAAGCACCAAGACTCCATCTGTTATGCTTGGTGTGCAAAGCATTTTCTCAGCAGTGGAAGTGTCGTCAGGCAGAGACTGGCACTCCCATGCAATGGCACGTTGTTAGGGTAAACATTAGGAAGTTTTAAAACCCTACTATTTTCAAAGGATGAGAAGAAAGATTAAATCCTGTAACCTATGAGGCTTGCCATCAGGTGTTTAGTAGTAAGACGGGTTTGGGTTTTTTTGCCAAAATAAAAAAAAGTTAATTACCTTAATATCTGGTGCTGATGAAAAGCTGAGACCTGACACAGGTATATTACAGTAAAAATTTACCTTAAAAGCAAAGCCAGGCAGTGAGCTGTCGTATCAAAGAGATACTGCTGTTATAAATAGGAACTGAAGATTGACTGATATTTTTAAGTGGAAATAAATGGGGTTAAATATAGAAAATTTTGAGAGATTTGAGAAAGAGTTATTTTCAAATTACAAGGCCCAACTGAATGATAAATTTTACTTTGGATTAGAAATGCTGTATATAATTCTGTCATCTGGGAATTCAACTGCCAATGTCAAGCAAAGTAGTTTTCCCTACAGGACAAGTAATTCATCTTAAGAATATCCTAACTAAACAAAGCCTAGGTTTTTTTAGGGATATTCTTTCCAAAAAAGAAAAGAAAGAAAATAAAACCAAAAGCAACCAAACAGACACAAAATATTTCACACAAGATTGTCCTCAATTCCTGAAGACAATCCAGCAAGAGAAGCCCCAGATCTGCCCAAGCAAAATATTCTGCTAAAAAACCCATTTCTATCCCTGCTTTTTGTAATCTGATGTGGACTGCAGTCACAGTTTTGCTTCAAAGCCACAACAACTACAGTATCCAGATAGAAGCATGACTTGTTCTATAATACAATATAAAAATACTTCCTGCTCATTCTTCCTTGAAAATTATAACCAGAAAGGATTTTTCTTCCTTAAAATTTTATTATTTTTTTTCCATTACTCTTATGGCCTGTTAACATTCTCCCACATTTCTCATGTCCTCTGCTCCTGCTTTTCTCAAGAAGGGAAACAAGTATCCAAGTCATCAGCCCAAGGAGCACTCGATATCCCTAATAACCCATTCCTGTCAGCTGCTTACTGTCATTGTCACCACAGCACTGCAAACACCAACACACGACTGGCAGATACTGGGGAAGATACAGGGAACTGCTGAAATTTTCAACACAGAATTCAGTAGCAGGTAACTGCCAAATCCTGGCCCACCAATCCTTCTTCAAAAGCATCCCTTCCCTGGCTGTAGAAGGGTTATATAGGAAGGCTTTGCACTCAAGCACTTTCTACCTTCCTCTCCTTTTATCCCTCTAAAGCTTTGCATTAATGCTCATTAATCGGCCCACCTGACTAAACAACAATAAAAGTCACAGATTCACAGATTTGACAGAGTTGGAAGAGACCTCTAGAGATCATCTCATCTAACTCCCCTGCCAAAGCAGGGTTGCCCGGAGCTCATCACTCAGAACGGCATCCAGGCGGGTCTTGAAGATCTCCAGAGAAGGGGACTCCACGACCTCCCTGGGCAGCCTGTTCCAGGACTCTGCCACCCTCACTGTAAAGAAGTTCTTCCTCATATTTGAGTGGACCTTCCCATGTTCCAGCTTATGCCTGTTGCCCCTTGTCCTATCGCTGTAAAGAACTGAAAAGAGTCCGGCTCCATCATCCTTCAACCCACCCTTTAGGAACTTGTAAACATAGATAAGGTCTCCCCTCAGCCTTCTCTTCTCGAGGCTAAAGAGCCCCATCTCTCTGAGCCTTTCCTTGTAAGGGAGGTGCTCTAATCTCTCAATCATCTTGGTTGCCCTACATTGGGCTGACCCTGCTTCATCAATGGCAATCCTTGGAGTTCTGTCACACAGCCAGGACTCAATCCACCTCACTGACCCCTCATCTAGCCCACATTTCCTTAATTTTCTAATGAGGATGTTATGG